>JBAPLH010001828.1:0-147955 GCA_037897445.1 Ceriops zippeliana | reverse complement strand
AAGAAAGAAGTTGACTAATTTCATGGTAATGAAAAAATAGTTCTTGTAACAGAAGAGGAGAATTATCTTAAGGTGATTAGAAAGTCTCATTATTTAGTAATTAAATAAGTTCACATTGGCATGAAATGCTATCCAAGACGAATGACTCATTTGGCTGATAGACGCAAACAGGAATTCAACCAATTGAATATCAATAACGAAAA
The DNA here is from genome assembly GCA_037897445.1 of Ceriops zippeliana. Classification (NCBI taxonomy): domain Eukaryota; kingdom Viridiplantae; phylum Streptophyta; class Magnoliopsida; order Malpighiales; family Rhizophoraceae; genus Ceriops; species Ceriops zippeliana. Next base: position 147,752 of record JBAPLH010001828.1, on the reverse strand, counting down.
GATATTGTCAAGAACCAGTTATTGTTCAATTGAATGAATTCATGTTAATAGACGATTCATGGAAATTTGTTTTCCGTAATGAATATGGTCGTTAAGAAAGAGTCAATAGATTATTTCATGGTTAATGAATGAAAATAGTTCTTGTAACAAGAAGAAGGAGATAATTATCTTAAGGATGATTAGAAAGTCTCATTATTTAGTAATTAAAATAAGTTCACATTGGCAATGAATTGCTATCCAAGAGCGTTGACTACATTCCGCAGGATTGACGTATTCATATGTGGAGTAATAATGGTGTTAATTCTGTTTGATAGATGCAATATACTTCAGATTTTTAGCAGTATATGTCAATTTCATTATCGCTTAATCATAACTTGTGTTTGTGATTTAATCAAATTCTACTTGCTAACCACAAATGTTGGGAGAGTACTCAACATATTAAGAATTCAAACCAATTCGTATCAATAATATATGCAATACAAGGTCAAGAACTCTATTGTTTCTTGCAATTGAATGAATTCATCTTAATAGTGACTATTCATGGAAATTGGTTTTCGTAATGCAATAGTCATGAAGAAAGATTCAATAGACTTTTTCATGGTTAACCCCTTTCAAAAAATAGTTCTTGTAACAAGAATAGGACGATAATTATGTTAAGGAGAGTAGTAAGTCTCATTATTTAGTAATTAAATAAGTTCACATTGGCATGAAATGCTATCCAAGATGAAATGACATTATTCGGCGGATAGACGCAAACAGATTTGGAGTAAGATGGTGTTAATACTTGTTTGATTTAATCAATATATTTTCATTGTTTAGCAACATATGTCAATTTCATTATGGCTTTATCCCAAAAGTGTATTTGGAATCAAAGATTCGACTTGCTAACCACAAATGATGGAGGTACTCTTTATTTTAGAATTCAACCAATTAATATCAATAAGAAATGTCAATTCAAGATCAAGATTCTATTTTTTGTTTTGCAATTGAATGAATTCATGTTATAGACGATTCATGGAAATTGTTTTCATAATGAATATGGTCGTTTTAAGAAAGAGTTAACATAGTAATTTCATGGTCAATTGATAAAAAAATAGTTCTTGTAACCAAAAGAGGAGCCTAATTATTTCTTAAGGTGATTAGAAAGTCTCATTATTTAGTAATTAAATATGTTCACATTGGCATGAAATGCTATCCAAGACGAATGACTCATTTGGCTGATGGACGCATACAGATTTGGAGTAATAACCGGTGTTAATACTTTTTTGATTTAATTAATATACTTCATTGTTTTGCAACATATGTCAATTTCGTTATGGCTTTATCAAAAAGTGTGCTTGGAATCTAACTGGACTCGTCTTGCTAACTAGAAATGATGGGAGAGGTACTCTTTATGTTAGAATTCAACCAATTAATATCAATAAGAAATGCAATTCAAGGTCAAGAACTCTATTGTTTCTTGCAATTGAATGAATTCATGTTATAGACGATTCATGGAAAATTGTTTTTCGTAATGAAATATAGTCGTGAAGAAAGAGTCCAATAGATTATTTCATGGTTAATGAATGAAAAAATAGTTCTTGTAACAAGAAGAGGAGATAATTATCTTTATGGAGAGTAGAAAGTCTCATTATTTTAGTAATTAAATAAGTTCACATTGGCATTGAAATGCTATCCAAGACGAATGACTCATTCGGCAGATAGACGCAAACAAATTTGGGAGTAATAATGGTGTTAATACTTGTTTGATTTAATTCAATATACTTCATTGTTTAGGCAACATATGTCTCAATTCATTATTGCTTTATCAAAAAGTGTGTTTGGAATCAATATGATTCGACTTTCTAACCACAAATGATGGGAGGTACTCTTTATTTTAGAATTCAACCAATTAATATCAATAAGAGACGCAATTCAAGATCAAGAATTCTATTTTTTGTTGCAATTGAATGAAATTCATGTTATAGACGATTCATAGAAATTGTTTTTTCATAATGAATATGGTCCTTAAGAAAGAGTTAACATATATAATTTCATGGTCAATTGATAAAAAAATAGTTCTTGTAACCAGAAGAGGAGCCTAATTATCTTAAGGTGATTAGAAAGTCTCATTATTTAGTAATTAAATAAGTTCACATTGGCATGAAATGCTATCCAAGACGAATGACTCATTTGGCTGATGAACGCATATAGATTTGAAGTAATAACGGTGTTAATACTACTTGTTTGATTTAATTAATATACTTCATTGTTTTGCAACATATGTCAATTTTGTTATGGCTTTATCAAAAAGTGTGCTTGGAATCAAATGATTCGACTTGCTAACCAGAAATGATGGGAGGTACTCTTTATTTTAGAATTCAACCAATTAATATCAATAAGAGATGCAATTCAAGATCGAGAATTCTATTTTTTGTTGCAATTGAATGAATTCATGTTATAGACGATTCATGGAAATTGTTTTCGTAAAGAATATGGTCGTTAAGAAAGAGTCAATAGATTTAATTTCATGGTTAATGAATGAAAAATAGTACTTGTAACAAGAAGAGGAGATAATTATCTTAAGGTGATTAGAAAGACTCATTATTTAGTAATTAAATAAGTTCACATTGGCATGAAATGCTATCTAAGACGAATGACTCATTTGGCTGATAGACACAAACAGATTTGGAGTAATAATGGTGTTAATACTTGTTTGATTTAATTAATGTACTTCATTTTCTAGCAACATATGTCAATTTCATTATCGCTTTATCAAAAAGTGTGTTTGGAATCAAAAGATTCGACTTGCTAACCACAAATGATGGGAGGTACTCTTTATTTTAGAATTCAACCAATTAATATCAATAAGAAATGCAATTCAAGGTCAAGAACTCTATTGTTTCTTGCAATTGAATGAATTCATGTTATAGACGATTCATGGAAATTGTTTTCGTAATGAATAAAGTCCTTAAGAAAGAGTCAATAGATTATTTCATGGTTAATGAATGAAAAATAGTTCTTGTACCAAGAAGAGGAGATAATTATTTTAAGGTCATTAGAAAGTCTCATTATTTAGTAATTAAATAAGTTCATATTAGCATGAAATGCTATCCAAGACGAATGACTCATTTGGCTGATAGACGCAAACAGATTTGGAGTAATAAGGGTGTTAATACTTGTTTGATTTAATTAATATACTTCATTGTTTAGCAACATATGTCAATTTCATTATCGCTTTATCAAATAGTGTGTTTGGAATCAAATGATTTGACTTGCTAACCAGAAATGATGGGAGGTACTCATTATTTTAGAATTCAACCAATTAATATCAATAAGAAAAGTAATTCAAGGTCAAGAACACTATTGTTTCTTGCAATTGAATGAATTCATGTGATCGACGATTCATGGAAATTGTTTTTCTAATGAATATGGTCGTTAAGAAAGAGTCAATAGTTTATTTCATGGTTAATGAATGAAAAATAGTTCTTGTAACAAGAAGAGGAGATAATTATCTTAAGGAGAGTAGAAAGTCTCATTATTTAGTAATTAAATAAGTTCACATTGGCATGAAATGCTATCCAAGACGAATGACTCATTCAGCTGATAGACGCAAACAGATTTGGAGTAATAATGGTGTTAATACTTGTTTGATTTAATTAATATATTTCATTGTTTAGCAACATATGTCAATTTCATTATCGCTTTATCAAAAAGTGTGGTTGGAATCAAAAGATTCGACTTGCTAACCACAAATGATGGGAGGCACTCTTTATTTTAGAATTTAACCAACTAATATCAATAAGAGATGCAATTCATGATCGAAAATACTATTTTTTGTAGCAATTGAATGAATTCATGTTATAAACGATTCATGGAAATTGTTTTCATAATGAATATAGATGTTAAGAAAGAGTCAACATATAATTTCATCGTCAATGCATAAAAAATAGTTCTTGTAACCAGAAGTGGAGCCTAATTATCTTAAGGTGATTAGAACGTCTGATTATTTAGTAATTAAATAAGTTCACATTGGCAGGAAATGCTATCCAAGAGGAATGACTCATTTGGCTGATGGACGCATAGAGATTTGGAGCAATAACGGTGTTAATACTTGTTTGATTTAATTAATATACTTCATTGTTTTGCAACATATGTCAATTTCGTTATGGCTTTATCAAAAAGTGTGCTTGGAATCAAATGATTCGACTTGCTAACCACAAATGATGGGAGGTACTCTTTATTTTAGAATTCAACCAATTAATATCAATAAGAGATGCAATTCAAGATCGAGAATTCTATTTTTTATTGCAATTGAATGAATTCATGTTATAGACGATTCATGGTAATTGTTTTCATAATGAATATAGTCGTTAAGAAAGAGTCAACATATAATTTCATCGTCAATGCATAAAAAATAGTTCTTGTAACCAGAAGAGGAGACTAATTATCTTAAGGTGATTAGAATGTCTCATTATTTAGTAATTAAATAAGTTCACATTGGCATGAAAAACTATCCAAGACGAATGGCTCATTTGGCAGATGGAAGCAAACAGATTTGGAGTAATAATAGCGTTAATACTTGTTTGATTTAATTAATATACTTCATTGTTTAGCAACATATGTCAATTTCATTATCACTTTATCAAAAAGTGTGTTTGGAATCAAAAGTTTCAACTTCCTAACCACAAATGATGGGAGGTACTCTTTATTTTAGAATTCAACCAATTAATATCAATAAGAAATGCAATTCAAGGTCAAGAACTCTATTGTTTCTTGCAATTGAATGAATTCATGTTATAGACGATTCATGGAAATTGTTTTCGTAATCAATATGGTCGTTAAGAAAGAGTCAATAGATTATTTCATGGTTAATGAATGAAAAATAGTTCCTGTAACAAGAAGAGGACATAATTATCTTAAGGTGATTAGAAAGTCTCATTATTTAGTGATTAAATAAGTTCTCATTGACATGAAATGCTATCCAAGACGAATGACTCATTTGGCTGATAGACGCAAACAGATTTGGACTAATAATGGTGTTAATACTTGTTTGATTTAATTAATATACTTCATTGTTTAGCAACATATGTCAATTTTATTATCGCTTTATCAAAAAGTGTATTTGGAATCAAAAGATTCGACTTGCTTACCACAAATGATGGGAGGTACTCTTTATTTTAGAATTCAACCAATTAATATCAATAAGAAATGCAATTCAAGGTCAAGAACTATATTGTTTCTTGCAATTCAATGAATTCATGTTATAGACGATTCATGGAAATTGTTTTCGTAATGAATATAGTCGTGAAGAAAGAGTCAATAGATTATTTCATGGTTAATGAATGAAAAATAGTTCTTGTAAACAAGAAGAGGAGATAATTATCTTAAGGAGAGTAGAAAGTCTCATTATTTAGTAATTAAATAAGTTCACATTGGCATGAAATGCTATCCAAGACGAATGACTCATTCGGTTGATAGACGCAAACAGATTTGGAGTAAGAATGGTGTTAATACTTGTTTGATTTAATTAATATACTTCATTGTTTAACAACATATGTCAATTTCATTATCGCTTTATCAAAAAGTGTGTTTGGAATCAAATGATTTGACTTGCTAACCAGAAATGATGGGAGGTACTCATTATTTTAGAATTCAACCGATTAATATCAATAAGAGATGCAATTCAAGATCAAGAATTCTATTTTTTGTTGCAATTGAATGAATTCATGTTATAGACGATTCATGGAAATTGTTTTCATAATGAATATGGTCATTAAGAAAGAGTTAACATATAATTTCATGGTCAATTGATAAAAAAATAGTTCTTGTAACCAGAAGAGGAGCCTAATTATCTTAAGGTGATTAGAAAGTCTCATTATTTAGTAATTAAATAAGTTCACATTGGCATGAAATGCTATCCAAGACGAATGACTCATTTGGCTGATGAACGCATACAGATTTGAAGTAATAACGGTGTTAATACTTGTTTGATTTAATTAATATACTTCATTGTTTTGAAACATATGTCAATTTCGTTATGGCTTTATCAAAAAGTGTCCTTGGAATCAAATGATTCGACTTGCTAACCAGAAATGATGGGAGGTACTCTGTATTTTAGAATTCAACCAATTAATATCAATAAGAGATGCAATTCAAGATCGAGAATTCTATTTTTTATTGCAATTGAATGAATTCATGTTATAGACGATTCATGGAAATTGTTATCATAATGAATATAGTCGTTAAGAAATAGTCAACATATAATTTCATCGTCAATGCATAAAAAATAGTTCTTGTAACCAGAAGAGGAGACTAATTATCTTAAGGTGATTAGAATGTCTCATTATTTAGTAATTAAATAAGTTCACATTGGCATGAAAAACTATCCAAGACGAATGGCTCATTTGGCTGATGGAAGCAAACAGATTTGGAGTAATAATAGCGTTAATACTTGTTTGATTTAATTAATATACTTCATTGTTTAGCAACATATGTCAATTAAATTATCACTTTATCAAAAAGTGTGTTTGGAATCAAAAGTTTCAACTTCCTAACCACAAATGATGGGAGGTACTCTTTATTTTAGAATTCAACCAATTAATATCAATAAGAAATGCAATTCAAGGTCAAGAACTCTATTGTTTCTTGCAATTGAATGAATTCATGTTATAGACGATTCATGGAAATTGTTTTCGTAATCAATATGGTCGTTAAGAAAGAGTCAATAGATTATTTCATGGTTAATGAATGAAAAATAGTTGCTGTAACAAGAAGAGGACATAATTATCTTAAGGTGATTAGAAAGTCTCATTATTTAGTGATTAAATAAGTTCTCATTGACATGAAATGCTATCCAAGACGAATGACCCATTTGGCTGATAGACGCAAACAGATTTGGACTAATAATGGTGTTAATACTTGTTTGATTTAATTAATATACTTCATTGTTTAGCAACATATGTCAATTTCATTATCGCTTTATCAAAAAGTGTATTTGGAATCAAAAGATTCGACTTGCTAACCACAAATGATGGGAGGTACTCTTTATTTTAGAATTCAACCAATTAATATCAATAAGAAATGCAATTCAAGGTCAAGAACTCTATTGTTTCTTGCAATTGAATGAATTCATCTTATAGACGATTCATGGAAATTGTTTTCGTAATGAATATAGTCGTGAAGAAAGAGTCAATAGATTATTTCATGGTTAATGAATGAAAAATAGTTCTTGTAACAAGAAGAGGAGATAATTATGTTAAGGAGAGTAGAAAGTCTCATTATTTAGTAATTAAATAAGTTCACATTGGCATGAAATGCTATCCAAGATGAATGACTCATTCGGCGGATAGACGCAAACAGATTTGGAGTAAGAATGGTGTTAATACTTGTTTGATTTAATCAATATATTTCATTGTTTAGCAACATATGTCAATTTCATTATGGCTTTATCAAAAAGTGTATTTGGAATCAAAAGATTCGACTTGCTAACCACAAATGATGGGAGGTACTCTTTATTTTAGAATTCAACCAATTAATATCAATAAGAGATGCAATTCAAGATCAAGAATTCTATTTTTTGTTGCAATTGAATGAATTCATGTTATAGACGATTCATGGAAATTGTTTTCATAATGAATATGGTCGTTAAGAAAGAGTTAACATATAATTTCATGGTCAATTGATAAAAAAATAGTTCTTGTAACCAGAAGAGGAGCCTAATTATCTTAAGGTGATGAGAAAGTCTCATTATTTAGTAATTAAATATGTTCACATTGGCATGAAATGCTATCCAAGACGAATGACTCATTTGGCTGATGGACGCATACAGATTTGGAGTAATAACGGTGTTAATACTTTTTTGATTTAATTAATATACTTCATTGTTTTGCAACATATGTCAATTTCGTTATGGCTTTATCAAAAAGTGTGCTTGGAATCAAATGACTCGACTTGCTAACTAGAAATGATGGGAGGTACTCTTTATGTTAGAATTCAACCAATTAATATCAATAAGAAATGCAATTCAAGGTCAAGAACTCTATTGTTTCTTGCAATTGAATGAATTCATGTTATAGACGATTCATGGAAATTGTTTTCGTAATGAATATAGTCGTGAAGAAAGAGTCAATAGATTATTTCATGGTTAATGAATGAAAAATAGTTCTTGTAACAAGAAGAGGAGATAATTATCTTAAGGAGAGTAGAAAGTCTCATTATTTAGTAATTAAATAAGTTCACATTGGCATGAAATGCTATCCAAGACGAATGACTCATTCGGCAGATAGACGCAAACAAATTTGGAGTAATAATGGTGTTAATACTTGTTTGATTTAATCAATATACTTCATTGTTTAGCAACATATGTCAATTTCATTATTGCTTTATCAAAAAGTGTGTTTGGAATCAGATGATTCGACTTTCTAACCACAAATGATGGGAGGTACTCTTTATTTTAGAATTCAACCAATTAATATCAATAAGAGATGCAATTCAAGATCAAGAATTCTATTTTTTGTTGCAATTGAATGAATTCATGTTATAGACGATTCATAGAAATTGTTTTCATAATGAATATGGTCCTTAAGAAAGAGTTAACATATAATTTCATGGTCAATTGATAAAAAAATAGTTCTTGTAACCAGAAGAGGAGCCTAATTATCTTAAGGTGATTAGAAAGTCTCATTATTTAGTAATTAAATAAGTTCACATTGGCATGAAATGCTATCCAAGACGAATGACTCATTTGGCTGATGAACGCATACAGATTTGAAGTAATAACGGTGTTAATACTTGTTTGATTTATTTAATATACTTCATTGTTTTGCAACATATGTCAATTTTGTTATGGCTTTATCAAAAAGTGTGCTTGGAATCAAATGATTCGACTTGCTAACCAGAAATGATGGGAGGTACTCTTTATTTTAGAATTCAACCAATTAATATCAATAAGAGATGCAATTCAAGATCGAGAATTCTATTTTTTTGTTGCAATTGAATGAATTCATGTTATAGACGATTCATGGAAATTGTTTTCGTAAAGAATATGGTCGTTAAGAAAGAGTCAATAGATTATTTTCATGGTTAATGAATGAAAAATAGTACTTGTAACAAGAAGAGGAGAGATAATTATCTTAAGGTGATTAGAAAGACTCATTATTTTAGTAATTAAATAAGTTCACATTGGCATGAAATGCTATCCAAGACGAATGACTCATTTGGCTGATAGACACAAACAGATTTGGAGTAATAATGGTGTTAATACTTGTTTGATTTAATTAATGTACTTCATTTTCTAGCAACATATGTCAATTTCATTATCGCTTTATCAAAAAGTGTGTTTGGAAATCAAAAGATTCGACTTGCTAACCACAAATGATGGGAGGTACTCTTTATTTTAGAATTCAACCAATTAATATCAATAAGAAATGCAATTCAAGGTCAAGAACTCTATTATTTCTTGCAATTGAATGAATTCATGTTATGGACGATTCATGGAAATTGTTTTCGTAATGAATAAAGTCCTTAAGAAAGAGTCAATAGATTATTTCATGGTTAATGAATGAAAAATAGTTCTTGTACCAAGAAGAGGAGATAATTATTTTTAAGGTCATTAGAAAGTCTCATTATTTAGTAATTAAATAAGTTCATATTAGCATGAAATGCTATCCAAGACGAATGACTCATTTGGCTGATAGACGCAAACAGATTTGGAGTAATAAGGGTGTTAATACTTGTTTGATTTAATTAATATACTTCATTGTTTAGCAACATATGTCAATTTCATTATCGCTTTATCAAAATAGTGTGTTTGGAATCAAATGATTTGACTTGCTAACCAGAAATGATGGGAGGTACTCATTATTTTAGAATTCAACCAATTAATATCAATAAGAAAAGTAATTCAAGGTCAAGAACACTATTGTTTCTTGCAATTGAATGAATTCATGTGATCGACGATTCATGGAAATTGTTTTTCTAATGAATATGGTCGTTAAGAAAGAGTCAATAGTTTATTTCATGGTTAATGAATGAAAAATAGTTCTTGTAACAAGAAGAGGAGATAATTATCTTAAGGAGAGTAGAAAGTCTCATTATTTAGTAATTAAATAAGTTCACATTGGCATGAAATGCTATCCAAGATGAATGACTCATTCAGCTGATAGACGCAAACAGATTTGGAGTAATAATGGTGTTAATACTTGTTTGATTTAATTAATATATTTCATTGTTTAGCAACATATGTCAATTTCATTATCGCTTTATCAAAAAGTGTGGTTGGAATCAAAAGATTCGACTTGCTAACCACAAATGATGGGAGGCACTCTTTATTTTAGAATTTAACCAACTAATATCAATAAGAGATGCAATTCAAGATCGAAAATACTATTTTTTGTAGCAATTGAATGAATTCATGTTATAAACGATTCATGGAAATTGTTTTCATAATGAATATAGACGTTAAGAAAGAGTCAACATATAATTTCATCGTCAATGCATAAAAAATAGTTCTTGTAACCAGAAGTGGAGCCTAATTATCTTAAGGTGATTAGAACGTCTGATTATTTAGTAATTAAATAAGTTCACATTGGCAGGAAATGCTATCCAAGATGAATGACTCATTTGGCTGATGGACGCATAGAGATTTGGAGCAATAACGGTGTTAATACTTGTTTGATTTAATTAATATACTTCATTGTTTTGCAACATATGTCAATTTCGTTATGGCTTTATCAAAAAGTGTGCTTGGAATCAAATGATTCGACTTGCTAACCACAAATGATGGGAGGTACTCTTTATTTTAGAATTCAACCAATTAATATCAATAAGAGATGCAATTCAAGATCGAGAATTCTATTTTTTATTGCAATTGAATGAATTCATGTTATAGACGATTCATGGTAATTGTTTTCATAATGAATATAGTCGTTAAGAAAGAGTCAACATATAATTTCATCGTCAATGCATAAAAAATAGTTCTCGTAACCAGAAGAGGAGACTAATTATCTTAAGGTGATTAGAATGTCTCATTATTTAGTAATTAAATAAGTTCACATTGGCATGAAAAACTATCCAAGACGAATGGCTCATTTGGCTGATGGAAGCAAACAGATTTGGAGTAATAATAGCGTTAATACTTGTTTGATTAAATTAATATACTTCATTGTTTAGCAACATATGTCAATTTCATTATCACTTTATCAAAAAGTGTGTTTGGAATCAAAAGATTCAACTTCCTAACCACAAATGATGGGAGGTACTCTTTATTTTAGAATTCAACCAATTAATATCAATAAGAAATGCAATTCAAGGTCAAGAACTCTATTGTTTCTTGCAATTGAATGAATTCATGTTATAGACGATTCATGGAAATTGTTTTTCGTAATCAATATGGTCGTTAAGAAAGAGTCAATAGATTATTTCATGGTTAATGAATGAAAAAATAGTTCCTGTAACAAGAAGAGGACATAATTATCTTAAGGTGATTAGAAAGTCTCATTATTTAGTGATTAAATAAGTTCTCATTGACATGAAATGCTATCCAAGACGAATGACTCATTTGGCTGATAGATGCAAACAGATTTGGACTAATAATGGTGTTAATACTTGTTTGATTTAATTAATATACTTCATTGTTTAGCAACATATGTCAATTTTATTATCGCTTTATCAAAAAGTGTATTTGGAATCAAAAGATTCGACTTGCTAACCACAAAATGATGGGAGGTACTCTTTATTTTAGAATTCAACCAATTAATATCAATAAGAAATGCAATTCAAGGTCAAGAACTATATTGTTTCTTGCAATTCAATGAATTCATGTTATAGACGATTCATGGAAATTGTTTTCGTAATGAATATAGTCGTGAAGAAAGAGTCAATAGATTATTTCATGGTTAATGAATGAAAAATAGTTCTTGTAACAAGAAGAGGAGATAATTATCTTAAGGAGAGTAGAAAGTCTCATTATTTAGTAATTAAATAAGTTCACATTGGCATGAAATGCTATCCAAGACGAATGACTCATTCGGTTGATAGACGCAAACAGATTTGGAGTAAGAATGGTGTTAATACTTGTTTGATTTAATTAATATACTTCATTGTTTAACAACAACATATGTCAATTTCATTATCGCTTTATCAAAAAGTGTGTTTGGAATCAAATGATTTGACTTGCTAACCAGAAAATGATGGGAGGTACTCATTATTTTAGAATTCAACCGATTAATATCAATAAGAGATGCAATTCAAGATCAAGAATTCTATTTTTTGTTGCAATTGAATGAATTCATGTTATAGACGATTCATGGAAATTGTTTTCATAATGAATATGGTCATTAAGAAAGAGTTAACATATAATTTCATGGTCAATTGATAAAAAAATAGTTCTTGTAACCAGAAGAGGAGCCTAATTATCTTAAGGTGATTAGAAAGTCTCATTATTTAGTAATTAAATAAGTTCACATTGGCATGAAATGCTATCCAAGACGAATGACTCATTTGGCTGATGAACGCATACAGATTTGAAGTAATAACGGTGTTAATACTTGTTTGATTTAATTAATATACTTCATTGTTTTGCAACATATGTCAATTTCGTTATGGCTTTATCAAAAAGTGTCCTTGGAATCAAATGATTCGACTTGCTAACCAGAAATGATGGGAGGTACTCTGTATTTTAGAATTCAACCAATTAATATCAATAAGAGATGCAATTCAAGATCGAGAATTCTATTTTTTTTATTGCAATTGAATGAATTCATGTTATAGACGATTCATGGAAATTGTTATCATAATGAATATAGTCGTTAAGAAATAGTCAACATATAATTTCATCGTCAATGCATAAAAAATAGTTCTTGTAACCAGAAGAGGAGACTAATTATCTTAAGGTGATTAGAATGTCTCATTATTTAGTAATTAAATAAGTTCACATTGGCATGAAAAACTATCCAAGACGAATGGCTCATTTGGCTGATGGAAGCAAACAGATTTGGAGTAATAATAGCGTTAATACTTGTTTGATTTAATTAATTAATATACTTCATTGTTTAGCAACATATGTCCATTTCATTATCACTTTTTATCAAAAAGTGTGTTTGGAATCAAAAGTTTCAACTTCCTAACCACAAATGATGGGAGGTACTCTTTATTTTAGAATTCAACCAATTAATATCAATAAGAAATGCAATTCAAGGTCAAGAACTCTATTGTTTCTTGCAATTGAATGAATTCATGTTATAGACGATTCATGGAAATTGTTTTTGTAATGAAGATAGTCGTGAAAAAAGAGTCAATAGATTATTTGATGGTTAATGAATGAAAAATAGTTCTTGTAACAAGAAGTGAAGATAATTATCTTAAGGAGAGTAGAAAGTCTCATTATTTAGTAATTAAATAAGTTCACATTGGCATGAAATGCTATCCAAGACGAATGACTCATTCGGCTGATAGACGCAAACAGATTTGGAGTAATAATGGTGTTAATACTTGTTTGATTTAATCAATATACTTCATTGTTTAGCAACATATGTCAATTTCATTATTGCTTTATCAAAAAGTGTGTTTGGAATCAGATGATTCGACTTTCTAACCACAAATGATGGGAGGTACTCTTTATTTTAGAATTCAACCAATTAATATCAATAAGAGATGCAATTCAAGATCAAGAATTCTATTTTTTGTTGCAATTGAATGAATTCATGTTATAGACGATTCATGGAAATTGTTTTCATAATGAATATGGTCATTAAGAAAGAGTTAACATATAATTTCATGGTCAATTGATAAAAAAATAGTTCTTGTAACCAGAAGAGGAGCCTAATTATCTTAAGGTGATTAGAAAGTCTCATTATTTAGTAATTAAATAAGTTCACATTGGCATGAAATGCTATCCAAGACGAATGACTCATTTGGCTGATGAACGCATACAGATTTGAAGTAATAACGGTGTTAATACTTGTTTGATTTAATTAATATACTTCATTGTTTTGCAACATATGTCAATTTTGTTATGGCTTTATCAAAAAGTGTGCTTGGAATCAAATGATTCGACTTGCTAACCAGAAATGATGGGAGGTACTCTTTATTTTAGAATTCAACCAATTAATATCAATAAGAGATGCAATTCAAGATCGAGAATTCTATTTTTTGTTGCAATTGAATGAATTCATGTTATAGACGATTCATGGAAATTGTTTTCGTAAAGAATATGGTCGTTAAGAAAGAGTCAATAGATTATTTCATGGTTAATGAATGAAAAATAGTACTTGTAACAAGAAGAGGAGATAATTATCTTAAGGTGATTAGAAAGACTCATTATTTAGTAATTAAATAAGTTCACATTGGCATGAAATGCTATCCAAGACGAATGACTCATTTGGCTGATAGACACAAACAGATTTGGAGTAATAATGGTGTTAATACTTGTTTGATTTAATTAATGTACTTCATTTTCTAGCAACATATGTCAATTTCATTATCGCTTTATCAAAAAGTGTGTTTGGAATCAAAAGATTCGACTTGCTAACCACAAATGATGGGAGGTACTCTTTATTTTAGAATTCAACCAATTAATATCAATAAGAAATGCAATTCAAGGTCAAGAACTCTATTATTTCTTGCAATTGAATGAATTCATGTTATGGACGATTCATGGAAATTGTTTTCGTAATGAATAAAGTCCTTAAGAAAGAGTCAATAGATTATTTCATGGTTAATGAATGAAAAATAGTTCTTGTACCAAGAAGAGGAGATAATTATTTTAAGGTCATTAGAAAGTCTCATTATTTAGTAATTAAATAAGTTCATATTAGCATGAAATGCTATCCAAGACGAATGACTCATTTGGCTGATAGACGCAAACAGATTTGGAGTAATAAGGGTGTTAATACTTGTTTGATTTAATTAATATACTTCATTGTTTAGCAACATATGTCAATTTCATTATCGCTTTATCAAATAGTGTGTTTGGAATCAAATGATTTGACTTGCTAACCAGAAATGATGGGAGGTACTCATTATTTTAGAATTCAACCAATTAATATCAATAAGAAAAGTAATTCAAGGTCAAGAACACTATTGTTTCTTGCAATTGAATGAATTCATGTGATCGACGATTCATGGAAATTGTTTTTCTAATGAATATGGTCGTTAAGAAAGAGTCAATAGTTTATTTCATGGTTAATGAATGAAAAATAGTTCTTGTAACAAGAAGAGGAGATAATTATCTTAAGGAGAGTAGAAAGTCTCATTATTTAGTAATTAAATAAGTTCACATTGGCATGAAATGCTATCCAAGACGAATGACTCATTCAGCTGATAGACGCAAACAGATTTGGAGTAATAATGGTGTTAATACTTGTTTGATTTAATTAATATATTTCATTGTTTAGCAACATATGTCAATTTCATTATCGCTTTATCAAAAAGTGTGGTTGGAATCAAAAGATTCGACTTGCTAACCACAAATGATGGGAGGCACTCTTTATTTTAGAATTTAACCAACTAATATCAATAAGAGATGCAATTCAAGATCGAAAATACTATTTTTTGTAGCAATTGAATGAATTCATGTTATAAACGATTCATGGAAATTGTTTTCATAATGAATATAGACGTTAAGAAAGAGTCAACATATAATTTCATCGTCAATGCATAAAAAATAGTTCTTGTAACCAGAAGTGGAGCCTAATTATCTTAAGGTGATTAGAACGTCTGATTATTTAGTAATTAAATAAGTTCACATTGGCAGGAAATGCTATCCAAGATGAATGACTCATTTGGCTGATGGACGCATAGAGATTTGGAGCAATAACGGTGTTAATACTTGTTTGATTTAATTAATATACTTCATTGTTTTTGCAACAACATATGTCAATTTCGTTATGGCTTTATCAAAAAGTGTGCTTGGAATCAAATGATTCGACTTGCTAACCACAAATGATGGGAGGTACTCTTTATTTTAGAATTCAACCAATTAATATCAATAAGAGATGCAATTCAAGATCGAGAATTCTATTTTTTATTGCAATTGAATGAATTCATGTTATAGACGATTCATGGTAATTGTTTTCATAATGAATATAGTCGTTAAGAAAGAGTCAACATATAATTTTCATCGTCAATGCATAAAAAAAGTTTTCTCGTAACCAGAAGAGGAGACTAATTATCTTAAGGTGATTAGAATGTCTCATTATTTAGTAATTAAATAAGTTCACATTGGCATGAAAAACTATCCAAGACGAATGGCTCATTTGGCTGATGGAAGCAAACAGATTTGGAGTAATAATAATAGCGTTAATACTTGTTTGATTAAATTAATATACTTCATTGTTTAGCAACATATGTCAATTTCATTATCACTTTATCAAAAAGTGTGTTTGGAATCAAAAGATTCAACTTCCTAACCACAAATGATGGGAGGTACTCTTTATTTTAGAATTCAACCAATTAATATCAATAAGAAATGCAATTCAAGGTCAAGAACTCTATTGTTTCTTGCAATTGAATGAATTCATGTTATAGACGATTCATGGAAATTGTTTTCGTAATCAATATGGTCGTTAAGAAAGAGTCAATAGATTATTTCATGGTTAATGAATGAAAAATAGTTCCTGTAACAAGAAGAGGACATAATTATCTTAAGGTGATTAGAAAGTCTCATTATTTAGTGATTAAATAAGTTCTCATTGACATGAAATGCTATCCAAGACGAATGACTCATTTGGCTGATAGATGCAAACAGATTTGGACTAATAATGGTGTTAATACTTGTTTGATTTAATTAATATACTTCATTGTTTAGCAACATATGTCAATTTTATTATCGCTTTATCAAAAAGTGTATTTGGAATCAAAAGATTCGACTTGCTAACCACAAATGATGGGAGGTACTCTTTATTTTAGAATTCAACCAATTAATATCAATAAGAAATGCAATTCAAGGTCAAGAACTATATTGTTTCTTGCAATTCAATGAATTCATGTTATAGACGATTCATGGAAATTGTTTTCGTAATGAATATAGTCGTGAAGAAAGAGTCAATAGATTATTTCATGGTTAATGAATGAAAAATAGTTCTTGTAACAAGAAGAGGAGATAATTATCTTAAGGAGAGTAGAAAGTCTCATTATTTAGTAATTAAATAAGTTCACATTGGCATGAAATGCTATCCAAGACGAATGACTCATTCGGTTGATAGACGCAAACAGATTTGGAGTAAGAATGGTGTTAATACTTGTTTGATTTAATTAATATACTTCATTGTTTAACAACATATGTCAATTTCATTATCGCTTTATCAAAAAGTGTGTTTGGAATCAAATGATTTGACTTGCTAACCAGAAATGATGGGAGGTACTCATTATTTTAGAATTCAACCGATTAATATCAATAAGAGATGCAATTCAAGATCAAGAATTCTATTTTTTTTGTTGCAATTGAATGAATTCATGTTATAGACGATTCATGGAAATTGTTTTCATAATGAATATGGTCATTAAGAAAGAGTTAACATATAATTTCATGGTCAATTGATAAAAAAAATAGTTCTTGTAACCAGAAGAGGAGCCTAATTATCTTAAGGTGATTAGAAAGTCTCATTATTTAGTAATTAAATAAGTTCACATTGGCATGAAATGCTATCCAAGACGAATGACTCATTTGGCTGATGAACGCATACAAATTTGAAGTAATAACGGTGTTAATACTTGTTTGATTTAATTAATATACTTCATTGTTTTGCAACATATGTCAATTTCGTTATGGCTTTATCAAAAAGTGTCCTTGGAATCAAATGATTCGACTTGCTAACCAGAAATGATGGGAGGTACTCTGTATTTTAGAATTCAACCAATTAATATCAATAAGAGATGCAATTCAAGATCGAGAATTCTATTTTTTATTGCAATTGAATGAATTCATGTTATAGACGATTCATGGAAATTGTTATCATAATGAATATAGTCGTTAAGAAATAGTCAACATATAATTTCATCGTCAATGCATAAAAAATAGTTCTTGTAACCAGAAGAGGAGACTAATTATCTTAAGGTGATTAGAATGTCTCATTATTTAGTAATTAAATAAGTTCACATTGGCATGAAAAACTATCCAAGACGAATGGCTCATTTGGCTGATGGAAGCAAACAGATTTGGAGTAATAATAGCGTTAATACTTGTTTGATTTAATTAATATACTTCATTGTTTAGCAACATATGTCCATTTCATTATCACTTTATCAAAAAGTGTGTTTGGAATCAAAAGTTTCAACTTCCTAACCACAAATGATGGGAGGTACTCTTTATTTTAGAATTCAACCAATTAATATCAATAAGAAATGCAATTCAAGGTCAAGAACTCTATTGTTTCTTGCAATTGAATGAATTCATGTTATAGACGATTCATGGAAATTGTTTTCGTAATCAATATGGTCGTTAAGAAAAAGTCAATAGATTATTTCATGGTTAATGAATGAAAAATAGTTGCTGTAACAAGAAGAGGACATAATTATCTTAAGGTGATTAGAAAGTCTCATTATTTAGTGATTAAATAAGTTCTCATTGACATGAAATGCTATCCAAGACGAATGACCCATTTGGCTGATAGACGCAAACAGATTTGGACTAATAATGGTGTTAATACTTGTTTGATTTAATTAATATACTTCATTGTTTAGCAACATATGTCAATTTCATTATCGCTTTATCAAAAAGTGTATTTGGAATCAAAAGATTCGACTTGCTAACCACAAATGATGGGAGGTACTCTTTATTTTAGAATTCAACCAATTAATATCAATAAGAAATGCAATTCAAGGTCAAGAACTATATTGTTTCTTGCAATGCAATGAATTCATGTTATAGACGATTCATGGAAATTGTTTTCGTAATGAATATAGTCGTGAAGAAAGAGTCAATAGATTATTTCATGGTTAATGAATGAAAAATAGTTCTTGTAACAAGAAGAGGAGATAATTATCTTAAGGAGAGTAGAAAGTCTCATTATTTAGTAATTAAATAAGTTCACATTGGCATGAAATGCTATCCAAGACGAATGACTCATTCGGTTGATAGACGCAAACAGATTTGGAGTAATAACGGTGTTAATACTTGTTACATTTAATTAATATACTTCATTGTTTTGCAACATATGTCAATTTCGTTATGGCTTTATCAAAATGTGTGCTTGGAATCAAATGATTCGACTTGCTAGCCAGAAATGATAGGAGGTACTCTTTATTTTAGAATTCAACCAATTAATATCAATAGGAAATGCAATTGAAGATTGGGAATTTTATTTTTTGTTGCAATTGAATGAATTCATATGATAGACGATTCATGGAAATTGTTTTTATAATGAATATAGTCATTAAGAAAGAGTCAACATATAATTTCATGGTCAATTGATAAAAAAATAGTTCTTGTAACCAGAAGAGGAGCCTAATTATCTTAAGGTGATTAGAAAGTCTCATTATTTAGTAATTAAATAAGTTCACATTGGCACGAAATGCTATCCAAGATGAATGACTCATTTGGCTGATGGACTTTGAGTAATAACGGTGTTAATACTTGTTTGATTTAATTAATATACTTCATTGTTTTGCAACATATGTCAATTTCTTTATGGCTTTATCAAAAAGTGTGCTTGGAATCAAATGATTCGACTTGCTAACCACAAATGATGGGAGGTACTCTTTATTTTAGAATTCAACAAATTAATATCAATAAGAAATGCAATGCAAGGTCAAGAACTCTATTGTTTCTTGCAATTGAATGAATTCATGTTATAGACGATTCATGGAAATTGTTTTCGTAATGAATATAGTCGTGAAGAAAGAGTCAATAGATTATTTCATGGTTAATGAATGAAAAATCGTTCTTGTAACCAGAAGAGGAGCCTAATTATCTTAAGGTGATTAGAACGTCTCATTATTTAGTAATTAAATAAGTTCACATTGGCATGAAAAACTATCAAAGACGAATGACTCATTTGGCTGATGGAAGCAAACAGATTTGGAGTAATAATAGTATTAATACTTGTTTGTTTTAATTAATATACTTCATTTTTTAGCAACATATGTCAATTTCATTATCGCTTTATCAAAAAGTGTGTTTGGAATCAATAGATTCAATTGCTAACCACAAATGATGGGAGGTACTCTTTATTTTAGAATTGAACCAATTAATATCAATAAGAGATGCAATTCAAGATGGAGAATTCTATTTTTTGTTGCAATTGAATGAATTCATGTTATAGACGATTCATGGAAATTGTTTTCATAATGAATATAGTCGTTAAGAAAGAGTTAACATATAGTTTCATGGTCAATTGATAAAAAAATAGTTCTTGTAACCAGAAGAGGAGCCTAATTATCTTAAGGTGATTAGAAACTCTCATTATTTAGTAATTAAATAAGTTCACATTGGCATGAAATGCTATCCAAGACGAATGACTCATTTGGCTGATGAACGCATACAGATTTGAAGTAATAACGGTGTTAATACTTGTTTGATTTAATTAATATACTTCATTGTTTTGCAACATATGTCAATTTCGTTATGGCTTTATCAAAAAGTGTGCTTGGAATCAAATGATTCGACTTGCTAACCAGAAATGATGGGAGGTTATAAGAAATGCAATTCAAGGTCAAGAACTCTATTGTTTCTTGCAATTGAATGAATTCATGTTATAGACGATTCATGGAAATTGTTTTTGTAATGAAGATAGTCGTGAAAAAAGAGTCAATAGATTATTTGATGGTTAATGAATGAAAAATAGTTCTTGTAACAAGAAGTGAAGATAATTATCTTAAGGAGAGTAGAAAGTCTCATTATTTAGTAATTAAATAAGTTCACATTGGCATGAAATGCTATCCAAGACGAATGACTCATTCGGCTGATAGACGCAAACAGATTTGGAGTAATAATGGTGTTAATACTTGTTTGATTTAATCAATATACTTCATTGTTTAGCAACATATGTCAATTTCATTATTGCTTTATCAAAAAGTGTGTTTGGAATCAAAAGATTCGACTTGCTAACCACAAATGATGGGAGGTACTCATTATTTTAGAATTCAACCAATTAATATCAATAAGAAATGCAATTCAAGGTCAAGAACTCTATTGTTTCTTGCAATTGAATGAATTCATCTTATAGATGATTCATGGAAATTGTTTTCGTAATGAATATAGTCGTGAAGAAAGAGTCAATAGATTATTTCATGGTTAATGAATGAAAAATAGTTCTTGTAACAAGAAGAGGAGATAATTATGTTAAGGAGAGTAGAAAGTCTCATTATTTAGTAATTAAATAAGTTCACATTGGCATGAAATGCTATCCAAGATGAATGACTCATTCGGCGGATAGACGCAAACAGATTTGGAGTAAGAATGGTGTTAATACTTGTTTGATTTAATCAATATACTTCATTGTTTAGCAACATATGTCAATTTCATTATGGCTTTATCAAAAAGTGTATTTGGAATCAAAAGATTCGACTTGCTAACCACAAATGATGGGAGGTACTCTTTATTTTAGAATTCAACCAATTAATATCAATAAGAGATGCAATTCAAGATCAAGAAATCTATTTTTTGTTGCAATTGAATGAATTCATGTTATAGACGATTCATGGAAATTGTTTTCATAATGAATATGGTCATTAAGAAAGAGTTAACATATAATTTCATGGTCAATTGATAAAAAAAATAGTTCTTGTAACCAGAAGAGGAGCCTAATTATCTTAAGGTGATTAGAAAGTCTCATTATTTAGTAATTAAATAAGTTCACATTGGCATGAAATGCTATCCAAGACGAATGACTCATTTGGCTAATGGACGCATACAGATTTGGAGTAATAACGGTGTTAATACTTTTTTGATTTAATTAATATACTTCATTGTTTTGCAACATATGTCAATTTCGTTATGGCTTTATCAAAAAGTGTGCTTGGAATCAAATGACTCGACTTGCTAACTAGAAATGATGGGAGGTACTCTTTATTTTAGAATTCAACCAATTAATATCAATAAGAAATGCAATTCAAGGTCAAGAACTCTATTGTTTCTTGCAATTGAATGAATTCATGTTATAGACGATTCATGGAAATTGTTTTCGTAATGAATATAGTCGTGAAGAAAGAGTCAATAGATTATTTGATGGTTCATGAATGAAAAATAGTTCTTGTAACAAGAAGAGGAGATAATTATCTTAAGGAGAGTAAAAAGTCTCATTATTTAGTAATTAAATAAGTTCACATTGGCATGAAATGTTATCCAAGAGGAATGACTCATTCGGCTGATAGACGCAAACAGATTTGGAGTAATAATGGTGTTAATACTTGTTTGATTTAATCAATATACTTCATTGTTTAGCAACATATGTCAATTTCATTATCGCTTTATCAAAAAGTGTGTTTGGAATCAAAAGATTTGACTTGCTAACCACAAATGATGGGAGGTACTCTTTATTTTAGAATTCAACCAATTAATATCAATAAGAAATGCAATTCAAGGTCAAGAACTCTATTGTTTCTTGCAATTGAATGAATTCATGTTATAGACGATTCATGGAAATTGTTTTCGTAATGAATATAGTCGTGAAGAAAGAGTCAATAGATTATTTCATGGTTAATGAATGAAAAATAGTTCTTGTAACAAGAAGAGGCGATAATTATCTTAAGGAGAGTAGAAAGTCTCATTATTTAGTAATTAAATAAGTTCACATTGGCATGAAATGCTATCCAAGACGAATGACTCATTCGGTAGATAGACGCAAACAGATTTGGAGTAATAATGGTGTTAATACTTGTTTGATTTAATCAATATACTTCATTGTTTAGCAACATATGTCAATTTCATTATTGCTTTATCAAAAACTGTGTTTGGAATCAGATGATTCGACTTTCTAACCACAAATGATGGGAGGTACTCTTTATTTTAGAATTCAACCAATTAATATCAATAAGAGATGCAATTCAAGATCAAGAATTCTATTTTTTGTTGCAATTGAATGAATTCATGTTATAGACGATTCATGGAAATTGTTTTCATAATGAATATGGTCATTAAGAAAGTGTTAACATATAATTTCATGGTTAATTGATAAAAAAATAGTTCTTGTAACCAGAAGAGGAGCCTAATTATCTTAAGGTGATTAGAAAGTCTCATTATTTAGTAATTAAATAAGTTCACATTGGCATGAAATGCTATCCAAGACGAATGACTCATTTGGCTGATGAACGCATACAGATTTGAAGTAATAACGGTGTTAATACTTGTTTGATTTAATTAATATACTTCATTGTTTTGCAACTATTGTCAATTTTGTTATGGCTTTATCAAAAAGTGTGCTTGGAATCAAATGATTCGACTTGCTAACCAGAAATGATGGGAGGTACTCTTTATTTTATAATTCAACCAATTAATATCAATAAGAGATGCAATTCAAGATCGAGAATTCTATTTTTTGTTGCAATTGAATGAATTCATGTTATAGACGATTCATGGAAATTGTTTTCGTAATGAATATGGTCGTTAAGAAAGAGTCAATAGATTATTTCATGGTTAATGAATGAAAAATAGTACTTGTAACAAGAAGAGGAGATAATTATCTTATGGTGATTAGAAAGTCTCATTATTTAGTAATTAAATAAGTTCACATTGGCATGAAATGCTATCCAAGACGAATGACTCATTTGGCTGATAGACACAAACAGATTTGGAGTAATAATGG
Organism: Ceriops zippeliana; assembly: GCA_037897445.1. Taxonomy (NCBI): domain Eukaryota; kingdom Viridiplantae; phylum Streptophyta; class Magnoliopsida; order Malpighiales; family Rhizophoraceae; genus Ceriops; species Ceriops zippeliana. The sequence continues at coordinate 124,032 of JBAPLH010001828.1, read as the reverse complement.
TGTTAATACTTGTTTGATTTAATTAATGTACTTCATTTTCTAGCAACATATGTCAATTTCATTATCGCTTTATCAAAAACTGTGTTTGGAATCAAAAGATTCGACTTGCTAACCACAAATGATGGGAGGTACTCTTTATTTTAGAATTCAACCAATTAATATCAATAAGAAATGCAATTCAAGGTCAAGAACTCTATTGTTTCTTGCAATTGAATGAATTCATGTTATAGACGATTCATGGAAATTGTTTTCGTAATGAATATAGTCGTGAAGAAAGAGTCAATAGATTATTTGATGGTTAATGAATGAAAAATAGTTCTTGTAACAAGAAGTGGAGATAATTATCTTAAGGAGAGTAGAAAGTCTCATTATTTAGTAATTAAATAAGTTCACATTGGCATGAAATGCTATCCAAGACGAATGACTCATTCGGCTGATAGACGTAAACAGATTTGGACTAATAATGGTGTTAATACTTGTTTGATTTAATTAATGTACTTCATTTTCTAGCAACATATGTCAATTTCATTATCGCTTTATCAAAAAGTATGTTTGGAATCAAAAGATTCGACTTGCTAACCACAAATGATGGGAGGTACTCTTTATTTTAGAATTCAACCAATTAATATCAATAAGAAATGCAATTCAAGGTCAAGAACTCTATTGTTTCTTGCAATTAAATGAATTCATGATATAGACGATTCATGGAAATTGTTTTCGTAATGAATATAGTCGTGAAGAAAGAGTCAATAGATTGTTTGATGGTTAATGAATGAAAAATAGTTCTTGTAACAAGAAGTGGAGATAATTATCTTAAGGAGAGTAGAAAGTCTCATTATTTAGTAATTAAATAAGTTCACATTGGCATGAAATGCTATCCAAGACGAATGACTCATTCGGCTGATAGACGTAAACAGATTTGGAGTAATAATGGTGTTAATACTTGTTTGATTTAATCAATATACTTCATTGTTTAGCAACATATGTCAATTTCATTATCGCTTTATCAAAAAGTGTGTTTGGAATCAAAGGATTCGACTTGCTAACCACAAATGATGGGAGGTACTCTTTATTTTAGAATTCAACCAATTAATATCAATAAGAAATGCAATTCAAAGTCATGAACTCTATTGTTTCTTGCAATTGAATGAATTCATCTTATAGACGATTCATGGAAATTGTTTTCGTAATGAATATAGTCGTGAAGAAAGAGTCAATAGATTATTTCATGGTTAATGAATGAAAAATAGTTCTTGTAACATGAAGAGGAGATAATTATGTTAAGGAGAGTAGAAAGTCTCATTATTTAGTAATTAAATAAGTTCACATTGGCATGAAATGCTATCCAAGATGAATGACTCATTCGGCGGATAGACGCAAACAGATTTGGAGTAAGAATGGTGTTAATACTTGTTTGATTTAATCAATATACTTCATTGTTTAGCAACATATGTCAATTTCATTATGGCTTTATCAAAAAGTGTATTTGGAATCAAAAGATACGACTTGCCAACCACAAATGATGGGAGGTACTCTTTATTTTAGAATTCAACCAATTAATATCAATAAGAGATGCAATTCAAGATCAAGAATTCTATTTTTTGTTGCAATTGAATGAATTCATGTTATAGACGATTCATGGAAATTGTTTTCATAATGAATATGCTCATTAAGAAAGAGTTAACATATAATTTCATGGTCAATTGATAAAAAAATAGTTCTTGTAACCAGAAGAGGAGCCTAATTATCTTAAGGTGATTAGAAAGTCTCATTATTTAGTAATTAAATAAGTTCACATTGGCATGAAATGCTATCCAAGACGAATGACTCATTTGGCTAATGGACGCATACAGATTTGGAGTAATAACGGTGTTAATACTTTTTTGATTTAATTAATATACTTCATTGTTTTGCAACATATGTCAATTTCGTTATGGCTTTATCAAAAAGTGTGCTTGGAATCAAATGACTCGACTTGCTAACTAGAAATGATGGGAGGTACTCTTTATTTTAGAATTCAACCAATTAATATCAATAAGAAATGCAATTCAAGGTCAAGAACTCTATTGTTTCTTGCAATTGACTGAATTCATGTTATAGACGATTCATGGAAATTGTTTTCGTAATCAATATGGTCGTTAAGAAAGAGTCAATAGATTATTTCATGGTTAATGAATGAAAAATAGTACTTGTAACAAGAAGAGGAGATAATTATCTTAAGGTGATTAGAAAGTCTCATTATTTAGTAATTAAATAAGTTCACATTGGCATGAAATGCTATCCAAGACGAATGACTCATTTGGCTGATAGACACAAACAGATTTGGAGTAATAATGGTGTTAATACTTGTTTGATTTAATTAATGTACTTCATTTTCTAGCAACATATGTCAATTTCATTATCGCTTTATCAAAAAGTGTGTTTGGAATCAAAAAATTCGACTTGCTAACCACAAATGATGGGAGGTACTCTTTATTTTAGAATTCAACCAATTAATATCAATAAGAAATGCAATTCAAGGTCAAGAACTCTATTGTTTCTTACAATTGAATGAATTCATGTTATAGACGATTCATGGAAATTGTTTTCGTAATGAATAAAGTCCTTAAGAAAGAGTCAATAGATTATTTCATGGTTAATGAATGAAAAATAGTTCTTGTACCAAGAAGTGGAGATAATTATTTTAAGGTCATTAGAAAGTCTCATTATTTAGTAATTAAATAAGTTCATATTAGCATGAAATGCTATCCAAGACGAATGACTCATTTGGCTGATAGACGCAAACAGATTTGGAGTAATAAGGGTGTTAATACTTGTTTGATTTAATTAATATACTTCATTGTTTAGCAACATATGTCAATTTCATTATCGCTTTATCAAATAGTGTGTTTGGAATCAAATGATTTGACTTGCTAACCAGAAATGATGGGAGGTACTCATTATTTTAGAATTCAACCAATTAATATCAATAAGAAAAGTAATTCAAGGTCAAGAACACTATTGTTTCTTGCAATTGAATGAATTCATGTGATCGACGATTCATGGAAATTGTTTTTCTAATGAATATGCTCGTTAAGAAAGAGTCAATAGTTTATTTCATGGTTAATGAATGAAAAATAGTTCTTGTAACAAGAAGAGGAGATAATTATCTTAAGGAGAGTAGAAAGTCTCATTATATAGTAATTAAATCAGTTCACATTGGCATGAAATGCTATCCAAGACGAATGACTCATTCATCTGATAGACGCAAACAGATTTGGAGTAATAATGGTGTTAATACTTATTTGATTTAATTAATATATTTCATTGTTTAGCAACATATGTCAATTTCATTATCGCTTTATCAAAAAGTGTGGTTGGAATCAAAAGATTCGACTTGCTAACCACAAATGATGGGAGGCACTCTTTATTTTAGAATTTAACCAATTAATATCAATAAGAGATGCAATTCAAGATCGAGAATACTATTTTTTGTAGCAATTGAATGAATTCATGTTATAGACGATTCATGGAAATTGTTTTCATAATGAATATAGACGTTAAGAAAGAGTCAACATATAATTTCATCGTCAATGCATAAAAAATAGTTCTTGTAACCAGAAGAGGAGCTAATTATCTTAAGGTGATTAGAACGTCTAATTATTTAGTAATTAAATAAGTTCACATTGGCAGGAAATGCTATCCAAGATGAATGACTCATTTGGCTGATGGACGCATAGAGATTTGGAGCAATAACGGTGTTAATACTTGTTTGATTTAATTAATATACTTCATTGTTTTGCAACATATGTCAATTTCGTTATGGCTTTATCAAAAAGTGTGCTTGGAATCAAATGATTCGACTTTGCTAAACCACAAATGATGGGAGGTACTCTTTGTGTTTTAGAATTCAACCAATTAATATCAATAAGAGATGCAATTCAAGATCGAGAATTCTATTTTTTATTGCAATTGAATGAATTCATGTTATAGACGATTCATGGTAATTGTTTTCATAGTGAATATAGTCGTTAAGAAAGAGTCAACATATAATTTCATCGTCAATGCATAAAAAATAGTTCTTGTAACCAGAAGAGGAGACTAATTATCTTAAGGTGATTAGAATGTCTCATTATTTAGTAATTAAATAAGGTCACATTATCATGAAAAACTATCCAAGACGAATGGCTCATTTGGCTGATGGAAGCAAACAGATTTGGAGTAATAATAGCGTTAATACTTGTTTGATTAAATTAATATACTTCATTGTTTAGCAACATATGTCAATTTCATTATCACTTTATCAAAAAGTGTGTTTGGAATCAAAAGATTCAACTTCCTAACCACAAATGATGGGAGGTACTCTTTATTTTAGAATTCAACCAATTAATATCAATAAGAAATGCAATTCAAGGTCAAGAACTCTATTGTTTCTTGCAATTGAATGAATTCGTGTTATAGACGATTCATGGAAATTGTTTTCGTAATCAATATGGTCGTTAAGAAAGAGTCAATAGATTATTTCATGGTTAATGAATGAAAAATAGTTCCTGTAACAAGAAGAGGACATAATTATCTTAAGGTGATTAGAAAGTCTCATTATTTAGTGATTAAATAAGTTCTCATTGACATGAAATGCTATCCAAGACGAATGACTCATTTGGCTGATAGACGCAAACAGATTTGGACTAATAATGGTGTTAATACTTGTTTGATTTAATTAATATACTTCATTGTTTAGCAACATATGTCAATTTCATTATCGCTTTATCAAAAAGTGTATTTGGAATCAAAAGATTCGACTTGCTAACCACAAATGATGGGAGGTACTCTTTATTTTAGAATTCAAAGAATTAATATCAATAAGAAATGCAATTCAAGGTCAAGAACTATATTGTTTCTTGCAATTCAATGAATTCATGTTATAGACGATTCATGGAAATTGTTTTCGTAATGAATATAGTCGTGAAGAAAGAGTCAATAGATTATTTCATGGTTAATGAATGAAAAATAGTTATTGTAACAAGAAGAGGAGATAATTATCTTAAGGAGAGTAGAAAGTCTCATTATTTAGTAATTAAATAAGTTCACATTGGCATGAAATGCTATCCAAGACGAATGACTCATTCGGTTGATAGACGCAAACAGATTTGGAGTAAGAATGGTTTTAATACTTGTTTGATTTAATTAATATACTTCATTGTTTAGCAACATATGTCAATTTCATTATCGCTTTATCAAAAAGTGTGTTTGGAATCAAATGATTTGACTTGCTAACCAGAAATGATGGGAGGTACTCATTATTTTAGAATTCAACCGATTAATATCAATAAGAGATGCAATTCATCATCAAGAATTCTATTTTTTGTTGCAATTGAATGAATTCATGTTATAGACGATTCATGGAAATTGTTTTCATAATGAATATGGTCATTAAGAAAGAGTTAACATATAATTTCATGGTCAATTGATAAAAAAATAGTTCTTGTAACCAGAAGAGGAGCCTAATTATCTTAAGGTGATTAGAAAGTCTCATTATTTAGTAATTAAATAAGTTCACATTGGCATGAAATGCTATCCAAGACGAATGACTCATTTGGCTGATGAACGCATACAGATTTGAAGTAATAACGGTGTTAATACTTGTTTGATTTAATTAATATACTTCATTGTTTTACAACATATGTCAATTTCATTATGGCTTTATCAAAAAGTGTGCTTGGAATCAAATGATTCGACTTGCTAACCAGAAATGATGGGAGGTACTCTTTATTTTAGAATTCAACCAATTAATATCAATAAGAGATGCAATTCAAGATCGAGAATTCTATTTTTTATTGCAATTGAATGAATTCATGTTATAGACGATTCATGGAAATTGTTTTCATAATGAATATAGTCGTTAAGAAAGAGTCAACATATAATTTCATCGTCAATGCATAAAAAATAGTTCTTGTAACCAGAAGAGGAGACTAATTATCTTAAGGTGATTAGAATGTCTCATTATTTAGTAATTAAATAAGTTCACATTGGCATGAAAAACTATCCAAGACGAATGGCTCATTTGGCTGATGGAAGCAAACAGATTTGGAGTAATAATAGCGTTAATACTTGTTTGATTTAATTAATATACTTCATTGTTTAGCAACATATGTCAATTTCATTATCACTTTATCAAAAAGTGTGTTTGGAATCAAAAGTTTCAACTTCCTAACCACAAATGATGGGAGGTACTCTTTATTTTAGAATTCAACCAATTGATATCAATAAGAAATGCAATTCAAGGTCAAGAACTCTATTGTTTTTCTTGCAATTGAATGAATTCATGTTATAGACGATTCATGGAAATTGTTTTTTCGTAATCAATATGGTCGTTAAGAAAGAGTCAATAGATTATTTCATGGTTAATGAATGAAAAATAGTTCCTGTAACAAGAAGAGGACATAATTATCTTAAGGTGATTAGAAAGTCTCATTATTTAGTGATTAAATAAGTTCTCATTGACATGAAATGCTATCCAAGATGAATGACTCATTTGGCTGATAGACGCAAACAGATTTGGACTAATAATGGTGTTAATACTTGTTTGATTTAATTAATATACTTCATTGTTTAGCAACATATGTCAATTTCATTATCGCTTTATCAAAAAGTGTATTTGGAATCAAAAGATTCGACTTGCTAACCACAAATGATGGGAGGTGCTCTTTATTTTAGAATTCAACCAATTAATATCAATAAGAAATGCAATTCAAGGTCAAGAACTATATTGTTTCTTGCAATTCAATGAATTCATGTTATAGACGATTCATGGAAATTGTTTTCGTAATGAATATAGTCATGAAGAAAGAGTCAATAGATTATTTCATGGTTAATGAATGAAAAATAGTTCTTGTAACAAGAAGAGGAGATAATTATCTTAAGGAGAGTAGAAAGTCTCATTATTTAGTAATTAAATAAGTTCACATTAGCCTGAAATGCTATCCAAGACGAATGACTCATTCGGTTGATAGACGCAAACAGATTTGGAGTAATAACGGTGTTAATACTTGTTACATTTAATTAATATACTTCATTGTTTTGCAACATATGTCAATTTCGTTATGGCTTTATCAAAATGTGTGCTTGGAATCAAATGATTCGACTTGCTAGCCAGAAATGATAGGAGGTACTCTTTATTTTAGAATTCAACCAATTAATATCAATAGGAAATGCAATTGAAGATTGGGAATTTTATTTTTTGTTGCAATTGAATGAATTCATATTATAGACGATTCATGGAAATTGTTTTTATAATGAATATAGTCATTAAGAAAGAGTCAACATATAATTTCATGGTCAATTGATAAAAAAATAGTTCTTGTAACCAGAAGAGGAGCCTAATTATCTTAAGGTGATTAGAAAGTCTCATTATTTAGTAATTAAATAAGTTCACATTGGCCCGAAATGCTATCCAAGACGAATGACTCATTTGGCTGATGGACTTTGAGTAATAACGGTGTTAATACTTGTTTGATTTAATTAATATACTTCATTGTTTTGCAACATATGTCAATTTCGTTATGGCTTTATCAAAAAGTGTGCTTGGAATCAAATGATTCGACTTGCTAACCACAAATGATGGGAGGTACTCTTTATTTTTGAATTCAACAAATTAATATCAATAAGAAATGCAATGCAAGGTCAAGAACTCTATTGTTTCTTGCAATTGAATGAATTCATGTTATAGACGATTCATGGAAATTGTTTTCGTAATGAATATAGTCGTGAAGAAAGAGTCAATAGATTATTTCATGGTTAATGAATGAAAAATCGTTCTTGTAACCAGAAGAGGAGCCTAATTATCTTAAGGTGATTAGAACGTCTCATTATTTAGTAATTAAATAAGTTCACATTGGCATGAAAAACTATCAAAGACGAATGACTCATTTGGCTGATGGAAGCAAACAGATTTGGAGTAATAATAGTGTTAATACTTGTTTGTTTTAATTAATATACTTCATTGTTTAGCAACATATGTCAATTTCATTATCGCTTTATCAAAAAGTGTGTTTGGAATCAATAGATTCGACTTGCTAACCACAAATGATGGGAGGTACTCTTTATTTTAGAATTCAACCAATTAATATCAATAAGAAATGCAATTCAAGGTCAAGAACTCTATTGCTTCTTGCAATTGAATGAATTCATGTTATAGACGATTCATGGAAATTCTTTTCGTAATGAATATGGTCGTTAAGAAAGAGTCAATAGATTATTTCATGGTTAATGAATGAAAAATAGTTCTTGTAACAACAAGAGGAGATAATTATCTTAAGGTGATTAGAAAGTCTCATTATTTAGTGATTAAATAAGTTCACATTGGCATGAAATGCTATCGATGACGAATGACTCATTCGGCTGATAGATGCAAACAGATTTGGAGTAATAATGGTGTTAATACTTGTTTGAGTTAATCAATATACTTCATTGTTTAGCAACATATGTCAATTTCATTATCGCTTTATCAAAAAGTGTATTTGGAACCAAAAGATTCGACTTCCTAACCACAAATGATGGGAGGTACTCTTTATTTTAGAATTCAACCAATTAATATTAATAAGAAATGCAATACAAGGTCAAGAACTCTATTGTCTCTTGCAATTGAATGAATTCATGTTATAGACGATTCATGGAAATTGTTTTCGTAATGAATATAGTCGTGAAGAAAGAGTCAATAGATTATTTCATCGTTAATGAATGAAAAATAGTTCTTGTAACAAGAAGGAGAGATAATTATCTTAAGGAGAGTAGAAAGTCTCATTATTTAGTAATTAAATAAGTTCACATTGGCATAAAATGCTATCCAAGACGAATGACTCATTCGGCTGATAGATGCAATCAGATTTGGAGTAATAATGGTGTTAATACTTGTTTGATTTAATCAATATACTTCATTGTTTAGCAACATATGTCAATTTCATTATCGCTTTATCAAAAAGTGTGTTTGGAATCAAATGATTTGACTTGCTAACCAGAAATGATGGGAGGTACTCTTTATTTTAGAATTCAACCAATTAATATCAATAAGAGATGCAATTCAAGATCGATAATTCTATTTTTTCTTACAATTGAATGAATTCATGTTATAGACGATTCATGGAAATTGTTTTCATAATGAATATAGTCGTTAAGAAAGAGTCAACATATAATTTCATGGTCAATTGATAAAAAAATAGTTCTTGTAACTAGAAGGGGAGCCAAATTACCTTAAGGTGTTTAGAAAGTCTCATTATTTAGTAATTAAATAAGTTCACATTGGCATGAAATGCTATCCAAGACGAATGACTCATTTGGCTGTTGGACGGATACAGATTTGGAGTAATAACGGTATTAATACTTGTTTGATTTAATTAATATACTTCATTGTTTTGCAACATATGTCAATTTCGTTATGACTTTATCAAAAAGTGTGCTTGGAATCAAATGATTCGACTTGCTAACCAGAAATGATGGGAGGTACTCTTTATTTTAAAATTCAACCAATTAATATCAATAAAAAATGCAATTGAAGATCGGGAATTCTTTTTTTTATTGCAATTGAATGAATTCATATTATAGACGATTCATGGAAATTGTTTTTATAATGAATATAGTCGTTAAGAAAGAGTCACCATATAATTTCATGGTCAATTGATAAAAAAATAGTTCTTGTTACCAGAAGAGGAGCCTAATTATCTTAAGGTGATTAGAAAGTCTCATTATTTAGTAATTAAATAAGTTCACATTGGCATGAAAAACTATCATAGACGAATGACTCATTTGGCTGATGGAAGCAAACAGATTTGGAGTAATAATAGTGTTAATACTTGTTTGATTTAATTAATATACTTCATTGTTTAGCAACATATGTCAATTTCATTATCGCTTTATCAAAAAGTGTGTTTGGAATCAAAAGATTCGACTTGCTAACCACAAATTATGGGAGGTAGTCTTTATTTTAGAATGCAACCAATTAATATCAATAAGAAATGCAATTCAAGGTCAAGAACTCTATTGTTTCTTGCAATTGAATGAATTCATGTTATAGACGATTCATGGAAATTGTTTTCGTAATGAATATGGTCGTTAAGAAAGAGTCAATAGATTATTTCATGGTTAATGAATGAAAAATAGTTCTTGTAACAAAAAGAGGAGATAATTATCTTAAGGAGAGTAGAAAGTCAAATTATTTAGTAATTAAATAAGTTCACATTGGCATGAAATGCTATCCAAGACGAATGACTCATTCGACTGATAGACGCAAACAGATTTGGAGTAATAATGGTGTTAATACTTGTTTGATTTAATCAATATACTTCATTGTTTAGCAACATATGACAATTTCATTATCGCTTTATCAAAAAGTGTGTTTGGAATCAAAAGATTCGACTTGCTAACCACAAATGATGGGAGGTACTCTTAATTTCAGAATTCAACCAATTAATATCAATAAGAAATGCAATTCAAGGTCAAGAACTCTATTGTTTCTTGCAATTGAATGAATTCATGTTATAGACGATTCATGGAAATTGTTTTCGTAATGAATATGGTCGTTAAGAAAGAGTCAATAGATTATTTCATGGTTAATGAATGAAAAATAGTTCTTGTAACAAGAAGAGGAGATAATTATCTTAAGGTGATTAGAAAGTCTCATTATTTAGTAATTAAATAAGTTCACATTGGCATGAAATGCTATCCAAGATGAATGACTCATTTGGCTGATGGACGCAAACAAATTTGGAGTAATAATGGTGTTAATACTTGTTTGATTTAATTAAAATACTTCATTGTTTAGCAACATATGTAAATTTCATTATCGCTTTATTAAAAAGTGTGTTTGGAATCAAAAGATTCGACTTGCTAACCACAAATGATGGGAGGTACTCTTTATTTTAGAATTCAACCAATGAATATCAATAAGAAATCCAATTCAAGATCAAGAACTCTATTTTTTGTTGCAATTGAATGAATTCATGTTATCGACGATTCATGGAAATTCTTGTCATAATGAAAATAGCCGTTAAGAAAGAGTCAACATATAATTTCATGGTCAATGCATGAAAAATAATTCTTGTAACAAGAAGAGGAGCCTAATTAACTTGAGGTGATTAGAAAGTCTCTTTATTTAGGAACTAAACAAGTTCACATTGGCATGAAATGAAATCGAAGGTGAATGACACATTTGGCTGATAGACGCAAACAGATTTGGAGTAATAATGGTGTTAATACTTGTTTGATTTAATTAATATACTTCATTGGTTAGCAACATATGTCAATTTCATTATCGCTTTATCTGGAAGTGCGCTTGAAATGAAATGATTCGACTTGCTAACCAGAAATGATGGGAGGTACTCTTTATTTAGATTGATGTGATTAGAAAGTCTCATTATTTAGTAACTAAAAAAGTTCAGATATGCAATCCAAGGTGAATGACACATTTGGCTGATTGATGCAAACAGATTTGGAGTAATAATGGTGTTAATACATGTTTTATTTAATTAATATACTTCATTGGTTAGCAACATATGTCAATTTCATTATCGCTGTATCAAAAAGTGTGTTTGGAATCAAATGATTCGACTAGCTAACCATAATTGATGGGATGTACTCTTTACTTTAGAATTCAACCAATTAATATCAATAAGAAAAGCAATTCAAGGTCAAGAACTCTATTGTTTCTTGCAATTGAATGAATTCATGTTCTAGACGATTCATGGAAAGTGTTTTCGTAATGAATATGGTCGTTAAGAAAGAGTTAATAGATTATTTCATTGTTAATGAATGAAAAATAGTTGTTGTAACAAGAAGAGGAGATAATTATCTTAAGGTGATTAGAAAGTCTCATTATTTAGTAATTAAATAAGTTCACATTGGCATGAAATGCTATCCAAGACGAATGACTCATTCGGCTAATAGACGCAAACAGATTTGGAGTAATAATGGAGTTAATACTTGATTTAATTAATATACTTCATTGTTTAGCAATATATGTCAATTTCATTATCGCTTTATCAAAAAGTGTGTTTGGAATCAAAAGATTCGACCTTCTTCTAATCACAAATGATGGGAGGTACTCTTTATTTTAGAATTCAACCAATTAATATCAATAAGAAATGCAATTTAAGATCGAGAATTCTATTTTTTGTTGCAATTGAATGAATTCATGTTATAGACGATTCATGGAAATTGTTTTCATAATGAATATGGTCGTTGAGAAAGAGTCAATAGATTATTTCATTGTTAATGAATGAAAAATAGTTCTTGTAACAAGAAGAGGAGCCTAATTATCTTAAGGTGATTAGAAAGTCTCATTATTTAGTAATTAAATAAGTTCACATTGGCATGAAATGCTATCCAAGACGAATGACTCATTCGGCTGATAGACGCAAACAGGCTTGGAGTAATAATGGTGTTAATACTTGTTTGATTTAATTAATATACTTCATTGCTTAGCAATATATGTCAATTTCATTATCGCTTTATCAAAAAGTGTGTTTGGAATCAAAAGATTCGACCTTCTTCTACTCACAAATGATGGGAGGTACTCTTTATTTTAGAATTCAACCAATTAATATCAATAAGAAATGCAATTTAAGATCGAGAATTCTATTTTTTTGTTGCAATTGAATGAATTCATGTTATAGACGATTCATAGAAATTGTTTTCGTAATGAATATAGTCCTTAAGAAAGAGTCAACAGATAATTTCATGCTTAAAGAATGTAAAATAGTTGTTGTTGTAATAAGAAGAGGAGCCTGAGTATCTTAAGGTGATTAGAAAATCTCATTATTTAGTAATTAAATAAGTTCACATTGGCATGAAATGCTATCCTAGACGAACGACTCATTTGGCTGATAGACGCAAACAGATTTGTAGTAATAATTGTGTTAATACTTGTTTGATTTAATTAATGTACTTCATTTTTTAGCAACATATGTCAATTTCATTATCACTTTATCAAAAGGTGTGTTTGGAATCAAAAGATTCGACTTTCTAACCACAAATGATGAGAGGTACTCTTTATTTTAGAATTCAACCAATTAATATCAATAAGAAATGCAATTTAAGATCAAGAATTCTATTTTTTTGTTGCAATTGAATGAATTCATGTTATAGATGATACGTGGAAATTGTTTTTGTAATGAATATAGTCCTTAAGAAAGAGTCAACAGATAGATTCATGCTTAAAGAATGTAAAATAGTTCTTGTAATAAGAAGAGGAGCCTAATTATCTTAAGGAGAGTAGAAAGTCTCATTATTTAGTAATTAAATAAGTTCACATTGGCATGAAATGCTATCCAAGACGAATGACTCATTCGGCTGATAGACGCAAACAGATTGGGAGTAATAATGGTGTTAATACTTGTTTGATTTAATCAATATACTTCATTTTTTTGCAAATATGTCAATTTCATTATCGCTTTATCAAAAAGTGTGTTTGGAATAAGAAGATTCGACTTGCTAACCAGAAATGATGAGAGGTACTCTTTATTTTAGAATTCAACCAATTAATATCAATAAGAAATGCAATTCAAGATCGAGAATTCTATTTTTTTCATGCAATTGAATGAATTCATGTTATAGACGATTCATGGAAATTGTTTTCATAATGAATATAGTCGTTAAGAAAGAGTCAACATATAATTTCATGGTCAATTGATAAAAAAATAGTTCTTGTAACTAGAAGAGGAGCCTAATTTTCTTAAGGTGATTAGAAAGTCTCATTATTTAGTAATTAAATAAGTTCACATTGGCATGAAATGCTATCCAAGACGAATGACTCATTTGTCTGATGGACGCATACAGATTTGGAGTAATAACGGTGTTAATACTTGTTTGATTTAATTAATATACTTCATTGTTTTGCAACATATGTAAATTTCGTTATGGCTTTATCAAAAAGTGTGCTTGGAATCAAATGATTCGACTTGCTAACCAGAAATGATGGGAGGTACTCTTTTATTTTAGAATTCAACCAATTAATATCAATAAGAGATGCAATTCAAGATTGGGAATTCTATTTTTTGTTGCAAATTGAATGAATTCATGTTATAGACGATTCATGGAAATTGTTTTTCATAATGAATATAGTCGTTAAGAAAGAGTCAACATATAATTTTCATCGTCAATGCATAAAAAATAGTTTTTGTAACCAGAAGAGGAGCCTAATTATCTTAAGGAGATTAGAAAGTCTTATTATTTAGTAATTAAATAAGTTCACATTGGCATGAAATGTTATCCAAGACAAATGACTCATTTGGCTGATGGACGCATACAGATTTGGAGTAATAACGGTGTTAATACTTGTTTGATTTAATTAATATGCTTCATTGTTTTGCAACATATGTCAATTTCGTTATGGCTTTATCAAAAAGTGTGCTTGGAATCAAATGATTCGACTTGCTAACCACAAATGATGGGAGGTACTCTTTATTTTAGAATTCAACCAATTAATATCAATAAGAGATGCAATTCAAGATCGAGAATTCTATTTTTTGTTGCAATTGAATGAATTCATGTTATAGACGATTCATGGAAATTGTTTTCATAATGAATATAGTCGTTAAGAAAGAGTCAACATATAATTTCATCGTCAATGCATAAAAAATAGTTCTTGTAACCAGAAGAGGAGCCTAATTATCTTAAGGTGATTAGAAAGTCTCATTATTTAGTAATTAAATAAGTTCACATTGGCATGAAATGCTATCCAAGACGAATGACTCATTTTCCTGATCGACGCATACAGATTTGGAGTAATAACGGTGTTAATACTTGTGTGATTTAATTAATATGCTTCATTGTTTTGCAACATATGTCAATTTCGTTATGGCTTTATCAAAAAGTGTGCTTGGAATCAAATGATTCGACTTGCTAACCACAAATGATGGGAGGTACTCTTTATTTTAGAATTCAACCAATTAATATCAATAAGAGATGCAATTCAAGATCGAGAATTCTATTTTTTGTTGCAATTGAATGAATTCATGTTATAGACGATTCATGGAAATTGTTTTCATAATGAATATAGTCGTTAAGAAAGAGTCAACATATAATTTCATCGTCAATGCATAAAAAATAGTTCTTGTAACCAGAAGAGGAGCCTAATTATCTCAAGGTGATTAGAACGTCTCATTATTTAATAATTAAATAAGTTCACAATGGTATGAAAAACTATCGAAGACGAATGACTCCTTTGGCTGATGGAAGCAAACAGATTTGGAGTAATAATAGTGTTAATACTTGTTTGATTTAATTAATATACTTCATTGTTTACCAACATATGTCAATTTCATTATCGCTTTATCAAAAAGTGTGTTTGGAATCAAAAGATTCAACTTGCTAACCACAAATGATGGGAGGTACTCTTTATTTTATAATTCAACCAATTAATATCAATAAGAAATGCAATTCAAGGTCAAGAACTCTATTGTTTCTTGCAATTGAATGAATTCATGTCATAGACGATTCATGGAAATTGTTTTCTTAATGAATATAGTCGTTAAGAAAGAGTCAACATATAATTTCATGGTCAATTTATAAAAAAATAGTTCTTGTAACCAGAAGAGGAGCCTAATTATCTTAAGGTGATTAGAAAGTCTCATTATTTAGTAATTAAATAATTTCACATTGGCATGAAATGCTATCCAAGACGAATGACTCATTTGGCTGATGGACGCATACAGATTTGGAGTAATAACGGTGTTAATACTCGTTTGATTTAATTAATATACTTCATTGTTTTGCAACATATGTCAATTTCGTTATGGCTTTATCAAAAAGAGTGCTTGGAATCAAATGATTCGACTTGCTAAACAGAAATGATGGGAGGTACTATTTATTTTAGAATTCAACCAATTAATATCAATAAGAGATGCAATTCAAGATCGAGAATTCTATTTTTTGTTGTAATTGAATGAATTGATGTTATAGACGATTCATGGAAATTGTTTTCATAATGAATATAGTCGTTAAGAAAGAGTCAACATATAATTTCATTGTCAATGCACAAAAAATAGTTCTTGTAACCAGAAGAGGAGCCTAATTATCTTAAGGCGATTAGAATGTCTCATTATTTAGTAATTAAATAAGTTCACATTGGCATGAAAAACTATCGAAGACGAATGACGCATTTGGCTGATGGAAGCAAACAGAGTTGGAGTAATAATAGTGTTAATACTTGTTTCATTTAATTAATACACTTCATTGTTTAGCAACATATGTCAATTTCATTATCGCTTTATCAAAAAGTGTGTTTGGAATCAAAAGATTCGACCTTCTTCTAATCACAAATGATGGGAGGTACTCTTTATTTTTGAATTCAACCAATTAATATCAATAAGAAATGCAATTTAAGATCGAGAATTCTATTTTTTGTTGCAATTGAATAAATTCATATTATAGACGATTCATGGAAATTGTTTTCGTAATGAATATAGTCCTTAAGAAAGAGTCAACAGATAATTTCATACTTAAAGAATGTAAAATAGTTCTTGTAATAAGAAGAGGAGCCTAAGTATCTTAAGGTGATTAGAAAGTCTCATTATTTAGTAATTAAATACATTCACATTGGCATGAAATGCTATCCAAGATGAACGACTCATTTAGCTAATAGATGCAAACAGATTTGGAGTAATAATGGTGTTAATACTTGTTTGATTTAATTAATATACTTCATTGGTTAGCAACATAGGTCAATTTCATTATCGCTTTATCAGAAAGTGCGCTTGGAATGAAATGATTCGACTTGCTAACCAGAAATGATGGGAGGTACTCTTTATTTTAGAATTCAACCAATTAATATCAATAACAAATGCAATTCAAGATCAAAAAATCTATTGTTTGTTGCAATTGAATGAATTCATGTTATAGACGACTAATAGAAATTGTTTTCGTAATGAATATAGTCGTTAAGAAAGAGTCAACATATAATTTCATGGTCAATGCATGAAAAATAATTCTTGTAACAAGAAGAGGAGCCTAATTAGATTAAGGTGATTAGAAAGTCTCATTATTTAGGAACTAAACAAGTTCAGATTGGCATGAAATGCAATCCAAGGTGAATGACACATTTGGCTGATTGATGCAAACAGATTTGGAGTAATAATGGTGTTAATACATGTTTTATTTAATTAATATACTTCATTGGTTAGCAACATATGTCAATTTCATTATCGCTGTATCAAAAAGTGTGTTTGGAATCAAATGATTCCACTTGCTAACCATAATTGATGGGATGTACTCTTTACTTTAGAATTCAACCAATTAATATCAATAAGAAAAGAAATTCAAGGTCAAGAACTCTATTGTTTCTTGCAATTGAATGAATTCATGTTCTAGACGATTCATGGAAAGTGTTTTCGTAATGAATATGGTCGTTAAGAAAGAGTCAATAGATTATTTCATTGTTAATGAATGAAAAATAGTTGTTGTAACAAGAAGAGGAGATAATTATCTTAAGGTGATTAGAAAGTCTCATTATTTAGTAATTAAATAAGTTCACATTGGCATGAAATGCTATCCAAGACGAATGACTCATTCGGCTAATAGACGCAAACAGATTTGGAGTAATAATGGAGTTAATACTTGATTTAATTAATATACTTCATTGTTTAGCAATATATGTCAATTTCATTATCGCTTTATCAAAAAGTGTGTTTGGAATCAAAAGATTCGACCTTCTTCTAATCACAAATGATGGGAGGTACTCTTTATTTTAGAATTCAACCAATTAATATCAATAAGAAATGCAATTTAAGATCGAGAATTCTATTTTTTGTTGCAATTGAATGAATTCATATTATAGACGATTCATGGAAATTGTTTTCGTAATGAATATAGTCCTTAAGAAAGAGTCAACAGATAATTTCATGCTTAAAGAATGTAAAATAGTTCTTGTAATAAGAAGAGGAGCCTAAGTATCTTAAGGTGATTAGAAAGTCTCATTAGTTAGTAATTAAATAAGTTCACATTGGCATGAAATGCTATCCAAGACGAATGACTCATTCGGCTGATAGACGCAAACAGGCTTGGAGTAATAATGGTGTTAATACTTGTTTGATTTAATTAATATACTTCATTGTTTAGCAATATATGTCAATTTCATTATCGCTTTATCAAAAAGTGTGTTTGGAATCAAAATATTCGACCTTCTTCTAATCACAAATGATGGGAGGTACTCTTTATTTTAGAATTCAACCAATTAATATCAATAAGAAATGCAATTTAAGATCGAGAATTCTATTTTTTGTTGCAATTGAATGAATTCATGTTATAGACGATTCATGGAAATTGTTTTCATAATGAATATGGTCGTTGAGAAAGAGTCAATAGATTATTTCATTGTTAATGAATGAAAAATAGTTCTTGTAACAAGAAGAGGAGCCTAATTATCTTAAGGTGATTAGAAAGTCTCATTATTTAGTAATTAAATAAGTTCACATTGGCATGAAATGCTATCCAAGACGAATGACTCATTCGGCTGATAGACGCAAACAGGCTTGGAGTAATAATGGTGTTAATACTTGTTTGATTTAATTAATATACTTCATTGTTTAGCAATATATGTCAATTTCATTATCGCTTTATCAAAAAAGTGTGTTTTGGAATCAAAAGATTCGACCTTCTTCTACTCACAAATGATGGGAGGTACTCTTTATTTTAGAATTCAACCAATTAATATCAATAAGAAATGCAATTTAAGATCGAGAATTCTATTTTTTGTTGCAATTGAATGAATTCATGTTATAGACGATTCATAGAAATTGTTTTCGTAATGAATATAGTCCTTAAGAAAGAGTCAACAGATAATTTCATGCTTAAAGAATGTAAAATAGTTGTTGTAATAAGAAGAGGAGCCTGAGTATCTTAAGGTGATTAGAAAATCTCATTATTTAGTAATTAAATAAGTTCACATTGGCATGAAATGCTATCCTAGACGAACGACTCATTTGGCTGATAGACGCAAACAGATTTGTAGTAATAATTGTGTTAATACTTGTTTGATTTAATTAATGTACTTCATTTTTTAGCAACATATGTCAATTTCATTATCACTTTATCAAAAGGTGTGTTTGGAATCAAAAGATTCGACTTTCTAACCACAAATGATGAGAGGTACTCTTTATTTTAGAATTCAACCAATTAATATCAATAAGAAATGCAATTTAAGATCAAGAATTCTATTTTTTGTTGCAATTGAATGAATTCATGTTATAGATGATACGTGGAAATTGTTTTTGTAATGAATATAGTCCTTAAGAAAGAGTCAACAGATAATTTCATGCTTAAAGAATGTAAAATAGTTCTTGTAATAAGAAGAGGAGCCTAATTATCTTAAGGAGAGTAGAAAGTCTCATTATTTAGTAATTAAATAAGTTCACATTGGCATGAAATGCTATCCAAGACGAATGACTCATTCGGCTGATAGACGCAAACAGATTGGGAGTAATAATGGTGTTAATACTTGTTTGATTTAATCAATATACTTCATTTTTTTGCAACATATGTCAATTTCATTATCGCTTTATCAAAAAGTGTGTTTGGAATAAGAAGATTCGACTTGCTAACCAGAAATGATGAGAGGTACTCTTTATTTTAGAATTCAACCAATTAATATCAATAAGAAATGCAATTCAAGATCGAGAATTCTATTTTTTCTTGCAATTGAATGAATTCATGTTATAGACGATTCATGGAAATTGTTTTCATAATGAATATAGTCGTTAAGAAAGAGTCAACATATAATTTCATGGTCAATTGATAAAAAAATAGTTCTTGTAACTAGAAGAGGAGCCTAATTTTCTTAAGGTGATTAGAAAGTCTCATTATTTAGTAATTAAATAAGTTCACATTGGCATGAAATGCTATCCAAGACGAATGACTCATTTGTCTGATGGACGCATACAGATTTGGAGTAATAACGGTGTTAATACTTGTTTGATTTAATTAATATACTTCATTGTTTTGCAACATATGTAAATTTCGTTATGGCTTTATCAAAAAGTGTGCTTGGAATCAAATGATTCGACTTGCTAACCAGAAATGATGGGAGGTACTCTTTATTTTAGAATTCAACCAATTAATATCAATAACAGATGCAATTCAAGATTGGGAATTCTATTTTTTGTTGCAATTGAATGAATTCATGTTATAGACGATTCATGGAAATTGTTTTCATAATGAATATAGTCGTTAAGAAAGAGTCAACATATAATTTCATCGTCAATGCATAAAAAATAGTTTTTGTAACCAGAAGAGGAGCCTAATTATCTTAAGGAGATTAGAAAGTCTTATTATTTAGTAATTAAATAAGTTCACATTGGCATGAAATGCTATCCAAGACAAATGACTCATTTGGCTGATGGACGCATACAGATTTGGAGTAATAACGGTGTTAATACTTGTTTGATTTAATTAATATGCTTCATTGTTTTGCAACATATGTCAATTTCGTTATGGCTTTATCAAAAAGTGTGCTTGGAATCAAATGATTCGACTTGCTAACCACAAATGATGAGAGGTACTCTTAATTTTAGAATTCAACCAATTAATATCAATAAGAAATGCAATTTAAGATCAAGAATTCTATTTTTTGTTGCAATTGAATGAATTCATGTTATAGATGATACGTGGAAATTGTTTTTGTAATGAATATAGTCCTTAAGAAAGAGTCAACAGATAATTTCATGCTTAAAGAATGTAAAATAGTTCTTGTAATAAGAAGAGGAGCCTAATTATCTTAAGGTGATTACAAAGTCTCATTATTTAGTAATTAAATAAGTTCACATTGGCATGAAATGCTATCCCAGACGAATGACTCATTTGGCTGATAGACGCAAACAAATTTGGAGAAATAATGGTGTTAATACTTGTTTGATTTAGTTAATATACTTCATTGTTTAGCAACATATGTCAATTTCATTATCACTTTATCAAAAAGTGTCTTTGGAATCAAATGATTTGACTTGCTAACCAGAAATGATGGGAGGTACTCATTATTTTAGAATTCAACCAATTAATATCAATAAGAAATGCAATTGAAGCTCAGGAACTCTATTCTTTATTGCAATTTAATGAATTCATGTTATAGACGATTCATGGAAATTGTTTTCGTAATGAATATAGTCGTTAAGAAAGAGTCAACATATAATTTCATCGTCAATGCATAAAAAATAGTTCTTGTAACCAGAAGAGGAGCCTAATTATCTTAAGGTGATTAGAAAGTCTCATTATTTAGTAATTAAATAAGTTCACATTGGCATGAAAAGCTATCCAAGACGAATGACTCATTTGGCTGATGGATGCAAACATATTTGGAGTAATAATACTGTTAATACTTGTTTGATTTAATTAATATACTTCATTGTTTAGCAACATATGTCAATTTCATTATCGCTTTATCAAAAAGTGTGTTTGCAATCAAAAGATTCGACTTGCTAACGACAAATGATGGGAGGTACTCTTTATTTCAGAATTCAACCAATTAATATCAATAAGAAATGCAATTCAAGGTCAAGAACTCTATTGTTTCTTGCAATTGAATGAATTCATGTTATAGACGATTCATGGAAATTGTTTTCGTAATGAATATGGTCGTTAAGAAAGAGTCAATAGATTATTTCATGGTTAATGAATGAAAAATAGTTCTTGTAACAAGAAGAGGAGATAATTATCTTAAGGTGATTAGAAAGTCTCATTATTTAGTAATTAAATAAGTTCACATTGGCATGAAATGCTATCCAAGATGAATGACTCATTTGGCCGATGGACGCAAACAAATTTGGAGTAATAATGGTGTTAATACTTGTTTGATTTAATTAAAATACTTCATTGTTTAGCAACATATGTAAATTTCATTATCGCTTTATTAAAAAGTGTGTTTGGAATCAAAAGATTCGACTTGCTAACCACAAATGATGGGAGGTACTCTTTATTTTAGAATTCAACCAATGAATATCAATAAGAAATCCAATTCGAGATCAAGAACTCTATTTTTTGTTGCAATTGAATGAATTCATGTTATCGACGATTCATGGAAATTCTTGTCATAATGAAAATAGCCGTTAAGAAAGAGTCAACATATAATTTCATGGTCAATGCATGAAAAATAATTCTTGTAACAAGAAGAGGAGCCTAATTAACTTGAGGTGATTAGAAAGTCTCTTTATTTAGGAACTAAACAAGTTCACATTGGCATGAAATGAAATCGAAGGTGAATGACACATTTGGCTGATAGACGCAAACAGATTTGGAGTAATAATGGTGTTAATACTTGTTTGATTTAATTAATATACTTCATTGGTTAGCAACATATGTCAATTTCATTATCGCTTTATCTGGAAGTGCGCTTGGAATGAAATGATTCGACTTGCTAACCAGAAATGATGGGAGGTACTCTTTATTTAGATTGATGTGATTAGAAAGTCTCATTATTTAGTAACTAAAAAAGTTCAGATATGCAATCCAAGGTGAATGACACATTTGGCTGATTGATGCAAACAGATTTGGAGTAATAATGGTGTTAATACATGTTTTATTTAATTAATATACTTCATTGGTTAGCAACATATGTCAATTTCATTATCGCTGTATCAAAAAGTGTGTTTGGAATCAAATGATTCGACTAGCTAACCATAATTGATGGGATGTACTCTTTACTTTAGAATTCAACCAATTAATATCAATAAGAAAAGCAATTCAAGGTCAAGAACTCTATTGTTTCTTGCAATTGAATGAATTCATGTTCTAGACGATTCATGGAAAGTGTTTTCAAAATGAATATGGTCGTTAAGAAAGAGTCAATAGATTATTTCATTGTAAATGAATGAAAAATAGTTCTTGTAGCAAGAAGAGGAGATAATTATCTTAAGGTGATTAGAAAGTCTCATTATTTAGTAATTAAATAAGTTCACATTGGCATGAAATGCTATCCAAGACGAATGACTCATTCGGCTAATAGACGGAAACAGACTTGTAGTAATAATGGTGTTAATACTTGTTTGATTTAATTAATATACTTCATTGTTTAGCAATATATGTCAATTTCATTATCACTTTAACAAAAAATGTGTTTGGAATCAAATGATTCGACCTTCTTCTAATCACAAATGATGGGGGGTACTCATTATTTTAGAATTCAACCAATTAATATCAATAAGAAATGCAATTTAAGATCGAGAATTCTATTTTTTGTTGCAATTGAATGAATTCATGTTATAGATGATTCATGGAAATTGTTTTCATAATGAATATAGTCGTTAAGAAAGAGTCAACATATAATTTCACTGTCAATGCATAAAAAATATTTCTCGTAACCAGAAGAGGAGCCTAATTATGTTAAGGTGATTAGAAAGTCTCATTATTTAGTAATTAAATAAGTTCACATTGGCATGAAATGCTATCCCAGACGAATGACTCATTTCCCTAATTGACGCAAACAGATTTGGAGTAATAATAGTGTTAATACTTGTTTCATTTAATTAATATACTTCATTGTTTAGCAACATATGTCAATTTCATTATCGCTTTATCAAAAAGTGTGTTTGGAATCAAATGATTCGACTTGCTAACCACAAATGATGGGAGGTACTCTTTATTTTAGAATTCAACCAATTAATATCAATAAGAAATGCAATTCAAGGTCAAGAACTCTATTGTTTCTTGCAATTGAATGAATTCATGTTAAAGACGATTCATGGAAATTGTTTTCGTAATGAATATGGTCGTTAAGAAAGAGTCAATAGATTATTTCATGGTTAATGAATGAAAAATAGTTCTTGTAACAAGAAGAGGAGATAATTATCTTAAGGTGATTAGAAAGTCTCATTATTTAGTAATTAAAAAAGTTCACATTGGAATGAAATGCTATCCAAGACGAATGACTCATTTGGCTAATAGACGCAAACAGATTTGGAGTAGTAATGGTGTTAATACTTGTTTGACTTAATCAATATACTTTATTGTTTAGCAACATATGTCAATTTCATTATCGCTTTATCAAAAAAGTGTGTTTGGAATCAAAAGATTCGACTTGCTAACCACAAATGATGGGAGGTACTGTTTATTTTAGAATTCAACCAATTAATATCAATAAGAAATCCAATTCAAGATCAAGAACTCTATTTTTTTGTTGCAATTGAATGAATTCATGTTATCGACGATTCATGGAAATTCTTTTCATAATGAATATAGTCGTTAAGAAAGAGTCAACATATAATTTCATGGTCAATGCATGAAAAATAATTGTTGTAATAAGAAGAGGAGCGTAATTAACTTGAGGAGATTAGAAAGTCTCATTATTTAGGAACTAAAAAAGTTCAGATCGGCATGAAATGCAATCCAAGGTGAATGACACATTTGGCTAATTGATGCAAACAGATTTGGAGTAATAATGGTGTGTTAATACATGTTTTATTTAATTAATATACTTCATTGGTTAGCAACATATGTCAATTTCATTATCGCTGTATCAAAAAGTGTGTTTGGAATCAAATGATTCGACTTGCTAACCATAATTGATGGGATGTACTCTATACTTTAGAATTCAACCAATTAATATCAATAAGAAAAGCAATTCAAGGTCAAGAACTCTATTGTTTCTTGCAATTGATTGAATTCATGTTCTAGACGATTCATGGAAAGTGTTTTCGTAATGAATATGGTCGTTAAGAAAGCGTCAATAGATTATTTCATTGTTAATGAATGAAAAATAGTTCTTGTAACAAGAAGAGGAGATAATTATCTTAAGGTGATTAGAAAGTGTCATTATTTAGTAATTAAATAAGTTCACATTGGCATGAAATGCTATCCAAGACGAATGACTCATTCGGCTAATAGACGCAAACAGATTTGGAGTAATAATGGAGTTAATACTTGTTTGATTTAATTAATATACTTCATTGTTTAGCAATACATGTCAATTTCATTATCGCTTTATCAAAAAGTGTGTTTGGAATCAAAAGATTCGACCTTCTTCTAATCACAAATGATGGGAGGTACTCTTTATTTTTGAATTCAACCAATTAATATCAATAAGAAATGCAATTTAAGATCGAGAATTCTATTTTTTGTTGCAATTGAATGAATTCATATTATAGACGATTCATGGAAATTGTTTTCGTAATGAATATAGTCCTTAAGAAAGAGTCAACAGATAATTTCATACTTAAAGAATGTAAAATAGTTCTTGTAATAAGAAGAGGAGCCTAAGTATCTTAAGGTGATTAGAAAGTCTCATTATTTAGTAATTAAATACATTCACATTGGCATGAAATGCTATCCAAGATGAACGACTCATTTAGCTAATAGACGCAAACAGATTTGGAGTAATAATGGTGTTAATACTTGTTTGATTTAATTAATATACTTCATTGGTTAGCAACATAGGTCAATTTCATTATCGCTTTATCAGAAAGTGCGCTTGGAATGAAATGATTCGACTTGCTAACCAGAAATGATGGGAGGTACTCTTTATTTTAGAATTCAACCAATTAATATCAATAACAAATGCAATTCAAGATCAAAAACTCTATTGTTTGTTGCAATTGAATGAATTCATGTTATAGACGACTAATAGAAATTGTTTTCATAATGAATATAGTCGTTAAGAAAGAGTCAACATATAATTTCATGGTCAATGCATGAAAAATAATTCTTGTAACAAGAAGAGGAGCCTAATTAGATTAAGGTGATTAGAAAGTCTCATTATTTAGGAACTAAACAAGTTCAGATTGGCATGAAATGCAATCCAAGGTGAATGACACATTTGGATGATTGATGCAAACAGATTTGGAGTAATAATGGTGTTAATACATGTTTTATTTAATTAATATACTTCATTGGTTAGCAACATATGTCAATTTCTATATCGCTGTATCAAAAAGTGTGTTTGGAATCAAATGATTCGACTTGCTAACCATAATTGATGGGATGTACTCTATACTTTAGAATTCAACCAATTAATATCAATAAGAAAAGCAATTCAAGGTCAAGAACTCTATTGTTTCTTGCAATTGAATGAATTCATGTTCTAGACGATTCATGGAAAGTGTTTTCAAAATGAATATGGTCGTTAAGAAAGAGTCAATAGATTATTTCATTGTAAATGAATGAAAAATAGTTCTTGTAGCAAGAAGAGGAGATAATTATCTTAAGGTGATTAGAAAGTCTCATTATTTAGTAATTAAATAAGTTCACATTGGCATGAAATGCTATCCCAGACGAATGACTCATTTCCCTAATTGACGCAAACAGATTTGGAGTAATAATAGTGTTAATACTTGTTTCATTTAATTAATATACTTCATTGTTTAGCAACATATGTCAATTTCATTATCGCTTTATCAAAAAGTGTGTTTGGAATCAAATGATTCGACTTGCTAACCACAAATGATGGGAGGTACTCTTTATTTTAGAATTCAACCAATTAATATCAATAAGAAATGCAATTCAAGGTCAAGAACTCTATTGTTTCTTGCAATTGAATGAATTCATGTTAAAGACGATTCATGGAAATTGTTTTCGTAATGAATATGGTCGTTAAGAAAGAGTCAATAGATTATTTCATGGTTAATGAATGAAAAATAGTTCTTGTAACAAGAAGAGGAGATAATTATCTTAAGGTGATTAGAAAGTCTCATTATTTAGTAATTAAAAAAGTTCACATTGGAATGAAATGCTATCCAAGACGAATGACTCATTTGGCTAATAGACGCAAACAGATTTGGAGTAGTAATGGTGTTAATACTTGTTTGATTTAATCAATATACTTTATTGTTTAGCAACATATGTCAATTTCATTATCGCTTTATCAAAAAGTGTGTTTGGAATCAAAAGATTCGACTTGCTAACCACAAATGATGGGAGGTACTGTTTATTTTAGAATTCAACCAATTAATATCAATAAGAAATCCAATTCAAGATCAAGAACTCTATTTTTTGTTGCAATTGAATGAATTCATGTTATCGACGATTCATGGAAATTCTTTTCATAATGAATATAGTCGTTAAGAAAGAGTCAACATATAATTTCATGGTCAATGCATGAAAAATAATTGTTGTAATAAGAAGAGGAGCGTAATTAACTTGAGGAGATTAGAAAGTCTCATTATTTAGGAACTAAAAAAGTTCAGATCGGCATGAAATGCAATCCAAGGTGAATGACACATTTGGCTAATTGATGCAAACAGATTTGGAGTAATAATGGTGTTAATACATGTTTTATTTAATTAATATACTTCATTGGTTAGCAACATATGTCAATTTCATTATCGCTGTATCAAAAAGTGTGTTTGGAATCAAATGATTCGACTTGCTAACCATAATTGATGGGATGTACTCTATACTTTAGAATTCAACCAATTAATATCAATAAGAAAAGCAATTCAAGGTCAAGAACTCTATTGTTTCTTGCAATTGATTGAATTCATGTTCTAGACGATTCATGGAAAGTGTTTTCGTAATGAATATGGTCGTTAAGAAAGCGTCAATAGATTATTTCATTGTTAATGAATGAAAAAATAGTTCTTGTAACAAGAAGAGGAGATAATTATCTTAAGGTGATTAGAAAGTGTCATTATTTAGTAATTAAATAAGTTCACATTGGCATGAAATGCTATCCAAGACGAATGACTCATTCGGCTAATAGACGCAAACAGATTTGGAGTAATAATGGAGTTAATACTTGTTTGATTTAATTAATATACTTCATTGTTTTAGCAATACATGTCAATTTCATTATCGCTTTATCAAAAAGTGTGTTTGGAATCAAAAGATTCGACCTTCTTCTAATCACAAATGATGGGAGGTACTCTTTATTTTTTTGAATTCAACCAATTAATATCAATAAGAAATGCAATTTAAGATCGAGAATTCTATTTTTTGTTGCAATTGAATGAATTCATATTATAGACGATTCATGGAAATTGTTTTCGTAATGAATATAGTCCTTAAGAAAGAGTCAACAGATAATTTCATACTTAAAGAATGTAAAATAGTTCTTGTAATAAGAAGAGGAGCCTAAGTATCTTAAGGTGATTAGAAAGTCTCATTATTTAGTAATTAAATACATTCACATTGGCATGAAATGCTATCCAAGATGAACGACTCATTTAGCTAATAGACGCAAACAGATTTGGAGTAATAATGGTGTTAATACTTGTTTGATTTAATTAATATACTTCATTGGTTAGCAACATAGGTCAATTTCATTATCGCTTTATCAAAAAGTGTGTTTGGAATCAAAATATTCGACCTTCTTCTAATCACAAATGATGGGAGGTACTCTTTATTTTAGAATTCAACCAATTAATATCAATAAGAAATGCAATTTAAGATCGAGAATTCTATTTTTTGTTGCAATTGAATGAATTCATGTTATAGACGATTCATGGAAATTGTTTTCATAATGAATATGGTCGTTGAGAAAGAGTCAATAGATTATTTCATTGTTAATGAATGAAAAATAGTTCTTGTAACAAGAAGAGGAGCCTAATTATCTTAAGGTGATTAGAAAGTCTCATTATTTAGTAATTAAATAAGTTCACATTGGCATGAAATGCTATCCAAGACGAATGACTCATTCGGCTGATAGACGCAAACAGGCTTGGAGTAATAATGGTGTTAATACTTGTTTGATTTAATTAATATACTTCATTGTTTAGCAATATATGTCAATTTCATTATCGCTTTATCAAAAAGTGTGTGTTTGGAATCAAAAGATTCGACCTTCTTCTAATCACAAATGATGGGAGGTACTCTTTATTTTTAGATTTCAACCAATTAATATCAATAAGAAATGCAATTTAAGATCGAGAATTCTATTTTTTGTTGCAATTGAATGAATTCATATTATAGACGATTCATGGAAATTGTTTTCGTAATGAATATAGTCCTTAAGAAAGAGTCAACAGATAATTTCATGCTTAAAGAATGTAAAATAGTTCTTGTAATAAGAAGAGGAGCCTAAGTATCTTAAGGTGATTAGAAAGTCTCATTAGTTAGTAATTAAATAAGTTCACATTGGCATGAAATGCTATCCAAGACGAATGACTCATTCGGCTGATAGACGCAAACAGGCTTGGAGTAATAATGGTGTTAATACTTGTTTGATTTAATTAATATACTTCATTGTTTAGCAATATATGTCAATTTCATTATCGCTTTATCAAAAAGTGTGTTTGGAATCAAAATATTCGACCTTCTTCTAATCACAAATGATGGGAGGTACTCTTTATTTTAGAATTCAACCAATTAATATCAATAAGAAATGCAATTTAAGATCGAGAATTCTATTTTTTGTTGCAATTGAATGAATTCATGTTATAGACGATTCATGGAAATTGTTTTCATAATGAATATGGTCGTTGAGAAAGAGTCAATAGATTATTTCATTGTTAATGAATGAAAAATAGTTCTTGTAACAAGAAGAGGAGCCTAATTATCTTAAGGTGATTAGAAAGTCTCATTATTTAGTAATTAAATAAGTTCACATTGGCATGAAATGCTATCCAAGACGAATGACTCATTCGGCTGATAGACGCAAACAGGCTTGGAGTAATAATGGTGTTAATACTTGTTTGATTTAATTAATATACTTCATTGTTTAGCAATATATGTCAATTTCATTATCGCTTTATCAAAAAGTGTGTTTGGAATCAAAAGATTCGACCTTCTTCTACTCACAAATGATGGGAGGTACTCTTTATTTTAGAATTCAACCAATTAATATCAATAAGAAATGCAATTTAAGATCGAGAATTCTATTTTTTGTTGCAATTGAATGAATTCATGTTATAGACGATTCATAGAAATTGTTTTCGTAATGAATATAGTCCTTAAGAAAGAGTCAATAGATAATTTCATGCTTAAAGAATGTAAAATAGTTGTTGTAATAAGAAGAGGAGCCTGAGTATCTTAAGGTGATTAGAAAATCTCATTATTTAGTAATTAAATAAGTTCACATTGGCATGAAATGCTATCCTAGACGAACGACTCATTTGGCTGATAGACGCAAACAGATTTGTAGTAATAATTGTGTTAATACTTGTTTGATTTAATTAATGTACTTCATTTTTTAGCAACATATGTCAATTTCATTATCACTTTATCAAAAGGTGTGTTTGGAATCAAAAGATTCGACTTTCTAACCACAAATGATGAGAGGTACTCTTTATTTTAGAATTCAACCAATTAATATCAATAAGAAATGCAATTTAAGATCAAGAATTCTATTTTTTGTTGCAATTGAATGAATTCATGTTATAGATGATACGTGGAAATTGTTTTTGTAATGAATATAGTCCTTAAGAAAGAGTCAACAGATAATTTTCATGCTTAAAGAATGTAAAATAGTTCTTGTAATAAGAAGAGGAGCCTAATTATCTTAAGGAGAGTAGAAAGTCTCATTATTTAGTAATTAAATAAGTTCACATTGGCATGAAATGCTATCCAAGACGAATGACTCATTCGGCTGATAGATGCAAACAGATTGGGAGTAATAATGGTGTTAATACTTGTTTGATTTAATCAATATACTTCATTTTTTTTGCAACATATGTCAATTTCATTATCGCTTTATCAAAAAGTGTGTTTGGAATAAGAAGATTCGACTTGCTAACCAGAAATGATGAGAGGTACTCTTTATTTTAGAATTCAACCAATTAATATCAATAAGAAATGCAATTCAAGATCGAGAATTCTATTTTTTTCTTGCAATTGAATGAATTCATGTTATAGACGATTCATGGAAATTTGTTTTCATAATGAATATAGTCGTTAAGAAAGAGTCAACATATAATTTCATGGTCAATTGATAAAAAAATAGTTCTTGTAACTAGAAGAGGAGCCTAATTTTCTTAAGGTGATTAGAAAGTCTCATTATTTAGTAATTAAATAAGTTCACATTGGCATGAAATGCTATCCAAGACGAATGACTCATTTGTCTGATGGACGCATACAGATTTGGAGTAATAACGGTGTTAATACTTGTTTGATTTAATTAATATACTTCATTGTTTTGCAACATATGTAAATTTCGTTATGGCTTTATCAAAAAGTGTGCTTGGAATCAAATGATTCGACTTGCTAACCAGAAATGATGGGAGGTACTCTTTATTTTAGAATTCAACCAATTAATATCAATAACAGATGCAATTCAAGATTGGGAATTCTATTTTTTGTTGCAATTGAATGAATTCATGTTATAGACGATTCATGGAAATTGTTTTCATAATGAATATAGTCGTTAAGAAAGAGTCAACATATAATTTCATCGTCAATGCATAAAAAATAGTTTTTGTAACCAGAAGAGGAGCCTAATTATCTTAAGGAGATTAGAAAGTCTTATTATTTAGTAATTAAATAAGTTCACATTGGCATGAAATGCTATCCAAGACAAATGACTCATTTGGCTGATGGACGCATACAGATTTGGAGTAATAACGGTGTTAATACTTGTTTGATTTAATTAATATGCTTCATTGTTTTGCAACATATGTCAATTTCGTTATGGCTTTATCAAAAAGTGTGCTTGGAATCAAATGATTCGACTTGCTAACCACAAATGATGAGAGGTACTCTTTATTTTAGAATTCAACCAATTAATATCAATAAGAAATGCAATTTAAGATCAAGAATTCTATTTTTTGTTGCAATTGAATGAATTCATGTTATAGATGATACGTGGAAATTGTTTTTGTAATGAATATAGTCCTTAAGAAAGAGTCAACAGATAATTTCATGCTTAAAGAATGTAAAATAGTTCTTGTAATAAGAAGAGGAGCCTAATTATCTTAAGGTGATTACAAAGTCTCATTATTTAGTAATTAAATAAGTTCACATTGGCATGAAATGCTATCCCAGACGAATGACTCATTTGGCTGATAGACGCAAACAACAATTTGGAGAAATAATGGTGTTAATACTTGTTTGATTTTAGTTAATATACTTCATTGTTTAGCAACATATGTCAATTTCATTATCACTTTATCAAAAAGTGTCTTTGGAATCAAATGATTTGACTTGCTAACCAGAAATGATGGGAGGTACTCATTATTTTAGAATTCAACCAATTAATATCAATAAGAAATGCAATTGAAGCTCAGGAACTCTATTCTTTATTGCAATTTAATGAATTCATGTTATAGACGATTCATGGAAATTGTTTTCGTAATGAATATAGTCGTTAAGAAAGAGTCAACATATAATTTCATCGTCAATGCATAAAAAATAGTTCTTGTAACCAGAAGAGGAGCCTAATTATCTTAAGGTGATTAGAAAGTCTCATTATTTAGTAATTAAATAAGTTCACATTGGCATGAAAAGCTATCCAAGACGAATGACTCATTTGGCTGATGGATGCAAACATATTTGGAGTAATAATACTGTTAATACTTGTTTGATTTAATTAATATACTTCATTGTTTAGCAACATATGTCAATTTCATTATCGCTTTATCAAAAAGTGTGTTTGCAATCAAAAGATTCGACTTGCTAACGACAAATGATGGGAGGTACTCTTTATTTCAGAATTCAACCAATTAATATCAATAAGAAATGCAATTCAAGGTCAAGAACTCTATTGTTTCTTGCAATTGAATGAATTCATGTTATAGACGATTCATGGAAATTGTTTTCGTAATGAATATGGTCGTTAAGAAAGAGTCAATAGATTATTTCATGGTTAATGAATGAAAAATAGTTCTTGTAACAAGAAGAGGAGATAATTATCTTAAGGTGATTAGAAAGTCTCATTATTTAGTAATTAAATAAGTTCACATTGGCATGAAATGCTATCCAAGATGAATGACTCATTTGGCCGATGGACGCAAACAAATTTGGAGTAATAATGGTGTTAATACTTGTTTGATTTAATTAAAATACTTCATTGTTTAGCAACATATGTAAATTTTCATTATCGCTTTATTAAAAAGTGTGTTTGGAATCAAAAGATTCGACTTGCTAACCACAAATGATGGGAGGTACTCTTTATTTTAGAATTCAACCAATGAATATCAATAAGAAATCCAATTCGAGATCAAGAACTCTATTTTTTTGTTGCAATTGAATGAATTCATGTTATCGACGATTCATGGAAATTCTTGTCATAATGAAAATAGCCGTTAAGAAAGAGTCAACATATAATTTCATGGTCAATGCATGAAAAATAATTCTTGTAACAAGAAGAGGAGCCTAATTAACTTGAGGTGATTAGAAAGTCTCTTTATTTAGGAACTAAACAAGTTCACATTGGCATGAAATGAAATCGAAGGTGAATGACACATTTGGCTGATAGACGCAAACAGATTTGGAGTAATAATGGTGTTAATACTTGTTTGATTTAATTAATATACTTCATTGGTTAGCAACATATGTCAATTTCATTATCGCTTTATCTGGAAGTGCGCTTGGAATGAAATGATTCGACTTGCTAACCAGAAATGATGGGAGGTACTCTTTATTTAGATTGATGTGATTAGAAAGTCTCATTATTTAGTAACTAAAAAAGTTCAGATATGCAATCCAAGGTGAATGACACATTTGGCTGATTGATGCAAACAGATTTGGAGTAATAATGGTGTTAATACATGTTTTATTTAATTAATATACTTCATTGGTTAGCAACATATGTCAATTTCATTATCGCTGTATCAAAAAGTGTGTTTGGAATCAAATGATTCGACTAGCTAACCATAATTGATGGGATGTACTCTTTACTTTAGAATTCAACCAATTAATATCAATAAGAAAAGCAATTCAAGGTCAAGAACTCTATTGTTTCTTGCAATTGAATGAATTCATGTTCTAGACGATTCATGGAAAGTGTTTTCAAAATGAATATGGTCGTTAAGAAAGAGTCAATAGATTATTTCATTGTAAATGAATGAAAAATAGTTCTTGTAGCAAGAAGAGGAGATAATTATCTTAAGGTGATTAGAAAGTCTCATTATTTAGTAATTAAATAAGTTCACATTGGCATGAAATGCTATCCAAGACGAATGACTCATTCGGCTAATAGACGGAAACAGACTTGTAGTAATAATGGTGTTAATACTTGTTTGATTTAATTAATATACTTCATTGTTTAGCAATATATGTCAATTTCATTATCACTTTAACAAAAAATGTGTTTGGAATCAAATGATTCGACCTTCTTCTAATCACAAATGATGGGGGGTACTCATTATTTTAGAATTCAACCAATTAATATCAATAAGAAATGCAATTTAAGATCGAGAATTCTATTTTTTGTTGCAATTGAATGAATTCATGTTATAGATGATTCATGGAAATTGTTTTCATAATGAATATAGTCGTTAAGAAAGAGTCAACATATAATTTCACTGTCAATGCATAAAAAATATTTCTCGTAACCAGAAGAGGAGCCTAATTATGTTAAGGTGATTAGAAAGTCTCATTATTTAGTAATTAAATAAGTTCACATTGGCATGAAATGCTATCCCAGACGAATGACTCATTTCCCTAATTGACGCAAACAGAGATTGGGAGTAATAATAGTGTTAATACTTGTTTCATTTAATTAATATACTTCATTGTTTAGCAACATATGTCAATTTCATTATCGCTTTATCAAAAAGTGTGTTTGGAATCAAATGATTCGACTTGCTAACCACAAATGATGGGAGGTACTCTTTATTTTAGAATTCAACCAATTAATATCAATAAGAAATGCAATTCAAGGTCAAGAACTCTATTGTTTCTTGCAATTGAATGAATTCATGTTAAAGACGATTCATGGAAATTGTTTTCGTAATGAATATGGTCGTTAAGAAAGAGTCAATAGATTATTTCATGGTTAATGAATGAAAAATAGTTCTTGTAACAAGAAGAGGAGATAATTATCTTAAGGTGATTAGAAAGTCTCATTATTTAGTAATTAAAAAAGTTCACATTGGAATGAAATGCTATCCAAGACGAATGACTCATTTGGCTAATAGACGCAAACAGATTTGGAGTAGTAATGGTGTTAATACTTGTTTGATTTAATCAATATACTTTATTGTTTAGCAACATATGTCAATTTCATTATCGCTTTATCAAAAAGTGTGTTTTGGAATCAAAAGATTCGACTTGCTAACCACAAATGATGGGAGGTACTGTTTATTTTAGAATTCAACCAATTAATATCAATAAGAAATCCAATTCAAGATCAAGAACTCTATTTTTTGTTGCAATTGAATGAATTCATGTTATCGACGATTCATGGAAATTCTTTTCATAATGAATATAGTCGTTAAGAAAGAGTCAACATATAATTTCATGGTCAATGCATGAAAAATAATTGTTGTAATATAAGAAGAGGAGCGTAATTAACTTGAGGAGATTAGAAAGTCTCATTATTTAGGAACTAAAAAAGTTCAGATCGGCATGAAATGCAATCCAAGGTGAATGACACATTTGGCTAATTGATGCAAACAGATTTGGAGTAATAATGGTGTTAATACATGTTTTATTTAATTAATATACTTCATTGGTTAGCAACATATGTCAATTTCATTATCGCTGTATCAAAAAGTGTGTTTGGAATCAAATGATTCGACTTGCTAACCATAATTGATGGGATGTACTCTATACTTTAGAATTCAACCAATTAATATCAATAAGAAAAGCAATTCAAGGTCAAGAACTCTATTGTTTCTTGCAATTGATTGAATTCATGTTCTAGACGATTCATGGAAAGTGTTTTCGTAATGAATATGGTCGTTAAGAAAGCGTCAATAGATTATTTCATTGTTAATGAATGAAAAATAGTTCTTGTAACAAGAAGAGGAGATAATTATCTTAAGGTGATTAGAAAGTGTCATTATTTAGTAATTAAATAAGTTCACATTGGCATGAAATGCTATCCAAGACGAATGACTCATTCGGCTAAATAGACGCAAACAGATTTGGAGTAATAATGGAGTTAATAATACTTGTTTGATTTAATTAATATACTTCATTGTTTAGCAATACATGTCAATTTCATTATCGCTTTATCAAAAAGTGTGTTTGAAATCAAAAGATTCGACCTTCTTCTAATCACAAATGATGGGAGGTACTCTTTATTTTTGAATTCAACCAATTAATATCAATAAGAAATGCAATTTTAAGATCGAGAATTCTATTTTTTGTTGCAATTGAATGAATTCATATTATAGACGATTCATGGAAATTGTGTTTTCGTAATGAATATAGTCCTTAAGAAAGAGTCAACAGATAATTTCATACTTAAAGAATGTAAAATAGTTCTTGTAATAAGAAGAGGAGCCTAAGTATCTTAAGGTGATTAGAAAGTCTCATTATTTAGTAATTAAATACATTCACATTGGCATGAAATGCTATCCAAGATGAACGACTCATTTAGCTAATAGACGCAAACAGATTTGGAGTAATAATGGTGTTAATACTTGTTTGATTTAATTAATATACTTCATTGGTTAGCAACATAGGTCAATTTCATTATCGCTTTATCAGAAAGTGCGCTTGGAATGAAATGATTCGACTTGCTAACCAGAAATGATGGGAGGTACTCTTTATTTTAGAATTCAACCAATTAATATCAATAACAAATGCAATTCAAGATCAAAAACTCTATTGTTTGTTGCAATTGAATGAATTCATGTTATAGACGACTAATAGAAATTGTTTTCATAATGAATATAGTCGTTAAGAAAGAGTCAACATATAATTTCATGGTCAATGCATGAAAAATAATTCTTGTAACAAGAAGAGGAGCCTAATTAGATTAAGGTGATTAGAAAGTCTCATTATTTAGGAACTAAACAAGTTCAGATTGGCATGAAATGCAATCCAAGGTGAATGACACATTTGGCTGATTGATGCAAACAGATTTGGAGTAATAATGGTGTTAATACATGTTTTATTTAATTAATATATACTTCATTGGTTAGCAACATATGTCAATTTCTATATCGCTGTATCAAAAAGTGTGTTTGGAATCAAATGATTCGACTTGCTAACCATAATTGATGGGATGTACTCTATACTTTAGAATTCAACCAATTAATATCAATAAGAAAAGCAATTCAAGGTCAAGAACTCTATTGTTTCTTGCAATTGAATGAATTCATGTTCTAGACGATTCATGGAAAGTGTTTTCATAATGAATATGGTCGTTAAGAAAAAGCGTCAATAGATTATTTCATTGTTAATGAATGAAAAAAAATAGTTCTTGTAAAAAGAAGAAGAGAGATAATTATCTTAAGGTGATTAGAAAGTCTCATTATTTAGTAATTAAATAAGTTCACATTGGCATGAAATGCTATCCAAGACGAATGACTCATTCGGCTAATAGACGCAAACAGATTTGGAGTAATAATGGAGTTAATACTTGTTTGATTTAATTAATATACTTCATTGTTTAGCAATATATGTCAATTTCATTATCGCTTTATCAAAAAGTGTGTTTGGAATCAAAAGATTCGACCTTCTTCTAATCACAAATGATGGGAGGTACTCTTTATTTTTGAATTCAACCAATTAATATCAATAAGAAATGCAATTTAAGATCGAGAATTCTATTTTTTGTTGCAATTGAATGAATTCATATTATAGACGATTCATGGAAATTGTTTTCGTAATGAATATAGTCCTTAAGAAAGAGTCAACAGATAATTTCATGCTTAAAGAATGTAAAATAGTTCTTGTAATAAGAAGAGGAGCCTAAGTATCTTAAGGTGATTAGAAAGTCTCATTAGTTAGTAATTAAATAAGTTCACATTGGCATGAAATGCTATCCAAGACGAACGACTCATTTGGCTGATAGACGCAAACAGATTTGGAGTAATAATTGTGTTAATACTTGTTTGATTTAATTAATGTACTTCATTTTTTAGCAACATATGTCAATTTCATTATCGCTTCATCAAAAGTTGTGTTTGGAATCAAATGAATCAACTTTCTAACCACAAATGATGAGAGGTACTCTTTATTTCAGAATTCAACCAATTAATATCAATAAGAAATGCAATTTAAGATCAAGAATTCTATTTTTTGTTGCAATTGAATGAATTCATGTTATAGACGATATGTGGAAATTGTTTTTGTAATGAATATAGCCCTTAAGAAATAGTCAACAGATAATTTCTTGCTTAAAGAATGTAAAATAGTTGTTGTAATAAGAAGAGGAGCCTAATTATCTTAAGGTGATTAGAAAGTCTCATTATTTAGTAATTAAATAAGTTCACATTGGCATGAAATGCTATCCAAGATGAACGACTCATTTGGCTGATAGACGCAAACAGATTTGGACAAATAATGGTGTTAATACTTGTTTGATTTAATTAATATACTTCATTGTTTAGCAACATATGTCAATTTCATTATCGCTTTATCAAAAAGTGTGTTTGGAATCAAATGATTTGACTTGCCAACCAGAAATGATGGGAGGTACTCTTTATTTTAGAATTCAACCAATTAATATCAATAAGAAAAGCAATTCAAGGTCAAGAACACTATTGTTTCTTGCAATTGAATGAATTCATGTTATAGACGATTCATGGAAATTGTTTTCGTAATGAAAATGGTCGTTAAGAAAGAGTCAATAGATTATTTCATTGTTAATGAATGAAAAATAGTTCCTGTAACAAGAAGAGGGGATAATTATCTTAAGGTGATTAGAAAGTCTCATTA
Source organism: Ceriops zippeliana (assembly GCA_037897445.1). NCBI lineage: Eukaryota > Viridiplantae > Streptophyta > Magnoliopsida > Malpighiales > Rhizophoraceae > Ceriops > Ceriops zippeliana. The sequence continues at coordinate 85,383 of JBAPLH010001828.1, read as the reverse complement.
TTTAGTAATTAAATAAGTTCACATTGGCATGAAATGCTATCCAAGATGAATGAGTCATTCGGCTGATAGACGCAAACAGATTTGGGGTAATAATGGTGTTAATACTTGTTTGATTTAATCAATATACTTCATTGTTTAGCAACATATGTCAATTTCATTATCGCTTTATCAAAAAGTGTTTTTGGAATCAAAAGATTCGACTTTCTAACCACGAATGATGGGAGGTACTCTTTATTTTAGAATTCAACCAATTAATATCAATAAGAAAAGTAATTCAAGGTCAACAACACTATTGTTTCTTGCGATTGAATGAATTCATGTTATAGACAATTCATGGAAATTGTTTTCGTCATGAATATGGTCATTAAGAAAGAGTCAATAGATTATTTCATGGTTAATGAATGAAAAATAGTTCTTGTAACAAGAAGACGAGATATTTATCTTATGGTGATTAGAAAGTCTCATTATTTAGTAATTAAATAAGTTCACATTGGCATGAAATGCTATCCAAGACGAATGACTCATTTGGCTGATAGACGCAAACAGTTTTGGAGTAATAATGGTGGTAATACTTGTTTGATTTAATTAATATACTTCAATTTTTAGCAACATATGTCAATTTCATTATCGCTTTATCGAAAAGTGTGTTTGGAATCAAAAGATTCGACTTGCTAACCACAAATGATGGGAGGTACACTTTATTTTAGAATTCAACCAATTAATATCAATAAGAGATGCAATTCAAGATTGAGAATTCTTTTTTTTGTTGCAATTGAATGAATTGATGTTATAGACGATTGATGGAAATTGTTTTCGTAATGAATATGGTCGTTAAGAAAGAGTCAATAGATTATTTCATGGTTAATGAATGAAAAATAGTTCTTGTAACAAGAAGAGGAGATAATTAACTTAAGGTGATTAGAAAGTCTCATTATTTAGTAATTAAATAACTTCACATTGGCATGAAATGCTATCCAAGACGAATGACTCATTGGGCTGATAGACGCAAACAGATTTAGAGTAATAATGGTGTTAATACTTGTTTGATTTAATTAATGTACTTCATTTTTTAGCAACATATGTCAATTTCATTATCGCTTTATCAAAAGGTGTGTTTGGAATCAAAAGACTCGACTTTCTAACCACAAATGATGAGAGGTACTCTTTATTTTAGAATTCCACCAATTAATATCAATAAGAAATGCAATTTAAGATCAAGAATTCTATTTTTTGTTGCAATTGAATGAATTCATGTTATAGACGATATGTGGAAATTGTTTTTGTAATGAATATAGTCCTTAAGAAAGAGTCAACAGATAATTTCTTGCTTAAAGAATGTAAAATAGTTCTTGTAATAAGAAGACGAGCCTAATTATCTTAAGGTTATCAGAAACTCTCATTATTTACTAATTAAATAAGTTCACATTGGCATGAAATGCTATCCCAGACGAATGACTCATTTGGCTGATAGACGCAAACAGATTTGGAGAAATAATGGTGTTAATACTTGTTTGATTTCATTAATATACTTCATTGGTTAGCAACATATGTCAATTTCATTATCGCTGTATCAAAAAGTGTGTTTGGAATCAAATGATTCGACTTGCTAACCATAATTGATGGGATGTACTCTATACTTTAGAATTCAACCAATTAATATCAATAAGAAAAGCAATTCAAGGTCAAGAACTCTATTGTTTCTTGCAATTGATTGAATTCATGTTCTAGACGATTCATGGAAAGTGTTTTCGTAATGAATATGGTCGTTAAGAAAGCGTCAATAGATTATTTCATTGTTAATGAATGAAAAATAGTTCTTGTAACAAGAAGAGGAGATAATTATCTTAAGGTGATTAGAAAGTGTCATTATTTAGTAATTAAATAAGTTCACATTGGCATGAAATGCTATCCAAGACGAATGACTCATTCGGCTAATAGACGCAAACAGATTTGGCGTAATAATGGAGTTAATACTTGTTTGATTTAATTAATATACTTCATTGTTTAGCAATACATGTCAATTTCATTATCGCTTTATCAAAAAGTGTGTTTGGAATCAAAAGATTCGACCTTCTTCTAATCACAAATGATGGGAGGTACTCTTTATTTTTGAATTCAACCAATTAATATCAATAAGAAATGCAATTTAAGATCGAGAATTCTATTTTTTGTTGCAATTGAATGAATTCATATTATAGACGATTCATGGAAATTGTTTTCGTAATGAATATAGTCCTTAAGAAAGAGTCAACAGATAATTTCATACTTAAAGAATGTAAAAATAGTTCTTGTAATAAGAAGAGGAGCCTAAGTATCTTAAGGTGATTAGAAAGTCTCATTATTTAGTAATTAAATACATTCACATTGGCATGAAATGCTATCCAAGATGAACGACTCATTTAGCTAATAGACGCAAACAGATTTGGAGTAATAATGGTGTTAATACTTGTTTGATTTAATTAATATACTTCATTGGTTAGCAACATAGGTCAATTTCATTATCGCTTTATCAGAAAGTGCGCTTGGAATGAAATGATTCGACTTGCTAACCAGAAATGATGGGAGGTACTATTTATTTTAGAATTCAACCAATTAATATCAATAACAAATGCAATTCAAGATCAAAAACTCTATTGTTTGTTGCAATTGAATGAATTCATGTTATAGACGACTAATAGAAATTGTTTTCATAATGAATATAGTCGTTAAGAAAGAGTCAACATATAATTTCATGGTCAATGCATGAAAAATAATTCTTGTAACAAGAAGAGGAGCCTAATTAGATTAAGGTGATTAGAAAGTCTCATTATTTAGGAACTAAACAAGTTCAGATTGGCATGAAATGCAATCCAAGGTGAATGACACATTTGGCTGATTGATGCAAATAGATTTGGAGTAATAATGGTGTTAATACATGTTTTATTTAATTAATATACTTCATTGGTTAGCAACATATGTCAATTTCTATATCGCTATATCAAAAAGTGTGTTTGGAATCAAATGATTCGACTTGCTAACCATAATTGATGGGATGTACTCTATACTTTAGAATTCAACCAATTAATATCAATAAGAAAAGCAATTCAAGGTCAAGAACTCTATTGTTTCTTGCAATTGAATGAATTCATGTTCTAGACAATTCATGGAAAGTGTTTTCATAATGAATATGGTCGTTAAGAAAGCGTCAATAGATTATTTCATTGTTAATGAATGAAAAATAGTTCTTGTAACAAGAAGAGGAGATAATTATCTTAAGGTGATTAGAAAGTGTCATTATTTAGTAATTAAATAAGTTCACATTGGCATGAAATGCTATCCAAGACGAATGACTCATTCGGCTAATAGACGCAAACAGATTTGGAGTAATAATGGAGTTAATACTTGTTTGATTTAATTAATATACTTCATTGTTTAGCAATATATGTCAATTTCATTATCGCTTTATCAAAAAGTGTGTTTGGAATCAAAAGATTCGACCTTCTTCTAATCACAAATGATGGGAGGTACTCTTTATTTTTGAATTCAACCAATTAATATCAATAAGAAAAGCAATTTAAGATCAAGAATTCTATTTTTTGTTGCAATTGAATGAATTCATGTTATAGACGATATGTGGAAATTGTTTTTGTAATGAATATAGCCCTTAAGAAATAGTCAACAGATAATTTCTTGCTTAAAGAATGTAAAATAGTTCTTGTAATAAGAAGAGGAGCCTAATTATCTTAAGGTGATTAGAAAGTCTCATTATTTAGTAATTAAATAAGTTCACATTGGCATGAAATGCTATCCAAGACGAACGACTCATTTGGCTGATAGACGCAAACAGATTTGGAGAAATAATGGTATTAATACTTGTTTGATTTAATTAATATACTTCATTGTTTAGCAACATATGTCAATTTCATTATCGCTTTATCAAAAAGTGTGTTTGGAATCAAATGATTTGACTTGCCAACCAGAAATGATGGGAGGTACTCTTTATTTTAGAATTCAACCAATTAATATCAATAAGAAAAGCAATTCAAGGTCAAGAACACTATTGTTTCTTGCAATTGAATGAATTCATGTTATAGACGATTCATGGAAATTGTTTTCGTAATGAAAATGGTCGTTAAGAAAGAGTAAATAGATTATTTCATTGTTAATGAATGAAAAATAGTTCCTGTAACAAGAAGAGGGGATAATTATCTTAAGGTGATTAGAAAGTCTCATTATTTAGTAATTAAATAAGTTCACATTGGCATGAAATGCTATCCAAGATGAATGAGTCATTCGGCTGATAGACGCAAACAGATTTGGGGTAATAATGGTGTTAATACTTGTTTGATTTAATCAATATACTTCATTGTTTAGCAGCATATGTCAATTTCATTATCGCTTTATCAAAAAGTGTTTTTGGAATCAAAAGATTCGACTTTCTAACCACGAATGATGGGAGGTACTCTTTATTTTAGAATTCAACCAATTAATATCAATAAGAAAAGTAATTCAAGGTCAACAACACTATTGTTTCTTGCGATTGAATGAATTCATGTTATAGACGATTCATGTAAATTGTTTTCATCATGAATATGGTCGTTAAGAAAGAGTCAATAGATTATTTCATGGTTAATGAATGAAAAATAGTTCTTGTAACAAGAAGACGAGATATTTATCTTATGGTGATTAGAAAGTCTCATTATTTAGTAATTAAATAAGTTCACATTGGCATGAAATGCTATCCAAGACGAATGACTCATTTGGCTGATAGACGCAAACAGTTTTGGAGTAATAATGGTGGTAATACTTGTTTGATTTAATTAATATACTTCAATTTTTAGCAACATATGTCAATTTCATTATCGCTTTATCAAAAAGTGTGTTTGGAATCAAAAGATTCGACTTGCTAACCACAAATGATGGGAGGTACACTTTATTTTAGAATTCAACCAATTAATATCAATAAGAGATGCAATTCAAGATTGAGAATTCTTTTTTTTGTTGCAATTGAATGAATTCATGTTATAGACGATTGATGGAAATTGTTTTCGTAATGAATATGGTCGTCAAGAAAGAGTCAATAGATTATTTCATGGTTAATGAATGAAAAATAGTTCTTGTAACAAGAAGAGGAGATAATTAACTTAAGGTGATTAGAAAGTCTCATTATTTAGTAATTAAATAACTTCACATTGGCATGAAATGCTATCCAAGACGAACGACTCATTGGGCTGATAGACGCAAACAGATTTGGAGTAATAATGGTGTTAATACTTGTTTGATTTAATTAATGTACTTCATTTTTTAGCAACATGTGTCAATTTCATTATCGCTTTATCAAAAGGTGTGTTTGGAATCAAAAGACTCGACTTTCTAACCACAAATGATGAGAGGTACTCTTTATTTTAGAATTCAACCAATTAATATCAATAAGAAATGCAATTTAAGATCAAGAATTCTATTTTTTGTTGCAATTGAATGAATTCATGTTATAGACGATATGTGGAAATTGTTTTTGTAATGAATATAGTCCTTAAGAAAGAGTCAACAGATAATTTCTTGCTTAAAGAATGTAAAATACTTCTTGTAATAAGAAGACGAGCCTAATTATCTTAAGGTTATTAGAAACTCTCATTATTTACTAATTAAATAAGTTCACATTGGCATGAAATGCTATTCCAGACGAATGACTCATTTGGCTGATAGACTCATTAAGGTTAATACTTGTTTGATTTCATTAATATACTTCATTGTTTAGCAACATATGTTAATTTCATTATCGCTTTATCAAAAAGTGTGTTTGGAATCAAATGATTTGACTTGCCAACCAGAAATGATGGGAGGTACTCTTTATTTTAGAATTCAACCAATTAGTATCAATAAAAAAAGCAATTCAAGGTCAAGAACACTATTGTTTCTTGCAATTGAATGAATTCATGTTATAGACAATTCATGGAAATTGTTTTCGTAATGAATATGGTCGTTAAGAAAGAGTCAATAGATTATTTCATTGTTAATGAATGAAAAATAGTTCTTGTAACAAGAAGAGGAGATAATTATCTTAAGGTGATTAGAAAGTCTCATTATTTAGTAATTAAATAAGTTCACATTGGCATGAAATGCTATCCAAGATGAATGACTCATTCGTCTGATAGAAGCAAACAGATTTGGGGTAATAATGGTGTTAATACTTGTTTGATTTGATCAATATACTTCATTGTTTAGCAACATATGTCAATTTCATTATCGCTTTATCAAAAAGTGTGTTTGGAATCAAAAGATTCGACTTTCTAACCACGAATGATGGGAGGTACTCTTTATTTTAGAATTCAACCAATTAATATCAATAAGAAATGCAATTCATGATCAAGAACTCTATTGTTTCTTGCAATTAAATGAATTCATGTTATAGACGATTCATGGAAATTGTTTTCGTAATGAATATGGTCATTAAGAAAGAGTCAATAGATTATTTCATGGTTAATGAATGAAAAATAGTTCTATTAACAAGAAGACGAGATAATTATCTTAAGGTGATTAGAAAGTCTCATTATTTAGTAATTAAATAAGTTCACATTGGCATGAAATGCTATCCAAGACGAATGACTCATTTGGCTGATAGACGCAAACAGTTTTGGAGTAATAATGGTGGTAATACTTGTTTGATGTAATTAATATACTTCAATTTTTAGCAACATATGTCAATTTCATTATCGCTTTATCAAAAAGTGTGTTTGGAATCAAAAGATTCGACTTGCTAACCACAAATGATGGGAGGTACTCTTTATTTTAGAATTCAACCAATTAATATCAATAAGAGATGCAATTCAGGATCAAGAATTCTATTTTTTGTTGCAATTGAATGAATTGATGTTATAGACGATTCATGGAAATTGTTTTCATAATGAATATAGTCGTGAAGAAAGAGTCAACATATAATTTCATTGTCAATGCATAAAAAATAGTTCTTGTAACCAGAAGAGGAGCCTAATTATCTTAAGGTGATTAGAAAGTCTCATTATTTAGTAATTAAATAAGTTCACATTGGCATGAAATGCTATCCAAGACGAATGACTCATTTCTCTAATGGACGCAAACAGATTTGGAGTAATAATGGTGTTAATACTTGCTTGATTTAATCAATATACTTCATCGTTTATCAACATATGTCAATTTCATTATCGCTTTATCAAAAAGTGTGTTTGGAATCACAAGATTCGACTTTGTAAACATAATTGATGGGATGTACTCTTTACTTTAAAATTTAACCAATTAATATCAATAAGAAAAGCAATTCATGGTCCAGAACTCTATTGTTTCTTTCAATTGAATGAATTCATGTTCTAGACGATTCATGGAAAGTGTTTTCGTAATGAATATGGTCGTTAAGAAAGAGTCAATAGATTATTTCATTGTTAATGAATGAAAAATAGTTCTTGTAACAAGAAGAGGAGATAATTATCTTAAGGTGATTAGAAAGTCTCATTATTTAGTAATTAAATAAGTTCACATTGGCATGAAATGCTATCCAAGACGAATGACTCATTTGGCTGATAGACGCAAACAGATTTGGCATAATAATGGTGCTAATACTTGTTTGATTTAATTAATATACTTCATTGTTTAGCAATATATGTCAATTTCATTATCGCTTTATCAAAAAGTGTGTTTGGAATCAAAAGATTCGACCTTCTTCTAATCACAAATGATGGGACGTACTCTTTATTTTAGAATTCAACCAATTAATATCAATAAGAAATGCAATTTAAGAACGAGAATTCTATTTTTTGTTGCAATTGAATGAATTCATGTTATAGACGATTCATGGAAATTGTTTTCGTAATGAATATAGTCCTTAAGAAAGAGTCAACAGATAATTTCGTGCTTAAAGAATGTAAAATAGTTCTTGTAATAAGAAGAGGAGCATAAGTATCTTAAGGTGATTAGAAAGTCTCATTATTTAGTAATTAAATAAGTTCACATTGGCATGAAATGCTATCCAAGACGAACGACTCATTTGGCTGATAGACGCAAAGAGATTTGGAGTAATAATGATGTTAATACTTGTTTGATTTAATTAATGTACTTCATTTTTTAGCAACATATTTCAATTTCATTATCGCTTTATCAAAAGGTGTGTTTGGAATCAAAAGACTCGACTTTCTAACCACAAATGATGAGAGGTACTCTTTATTTTAGAATTCAACCAATTAATATCAATAAGAAATGCAATTTAAGATCAAGAATTCTATTTTTTGTTGCAATTGAATGAATTCATGTTATAGTCGATATGTGGAAATTGTATTTGTAATGAATATAGTCCTTAAGAAAGAGTCAACAGATAATTTCTTGCTTAAAGAATGTAAAATAGTTCTTGTAATAAGAAGAGGAGCCTAATTATCTTAAGGTGATTAGAAAGTCTCATTATTTAGTAATTAAATAAGTTCACATTGGCATGAAATGCTATCCCAGACGAATGACTCATTTGGCTGATAGACGCAAACAGATTTGGAGAAATAATGGTGTTAATACTTGTTTGATTTAATTAATATACTTCATTGTTTAGCAACATATCTCAATTTCATTATCGCTTTATCAAAAAGTGTGTTTGGAATCAAATGATTTGACTTGCCAACCAGAAATGATGGGAGGTACTCTTTATTTTAGAATTCAACCAATTAATATCAATAAGAAAAGCAATTCAAGGTCAAGAACACTATTGTTTCTTGCAATTGAATGAATTCATGTTATAGACTATTCATGGAAATTGTTATCATAATGAATATGGTCGTTAAGAAAGAGTCAATAGATTATTTCATTGTTAATGAATGAAAAATAGTTATTGTAACAAGAAGAGGAGATAATTATCTTAAGGTGATTAGAAAGTCTCATTATTTAGTAATTAAATAAGTTCACATTGGCATGAAATGCTATCCAAGACGAATGACTCATTCGGCTGATAGACGCAAACAGATTTGGAGTAATAATGGTGGTAATACTTGTTTGATTTAATTAATATACTTCATTGTTTAGCAACATATGTCAATTTCATTATCGCTTTATCAAAAAGTGTGTTTGGAATCAAAAGATTCGACTCGCTAACAACAAATGTTGGGAGGTACTCTTTATTTTAGAATTCAACCAATTAATATCAATAAGAGATGCAATTCAAGATTGAGAATTCTATTTTTTGTTGCAATTGAATGAATTGATGTCATAGACGATTCATTGAAATTGTTTTCATAATGAATATAGTCGTTAAGAAAGAGTCAACATATAATTTCACTGTCAATGCATAAAAAATAGTTCTTGTAACCAGAAGAGGAGCCTAATTATCTTAAGGTGATTAGAAATTCCCATTATTTAGTAATTAAATAAGTTCACATTGGCATGAAATGCTATCCAAGACAAATGACTCATTTCTCTAATGGACGCAATCAGATTTGGAGTAATAATGGTGTTAATACTTGTTTGATTTAATTAATATACTTCATTTTTTAGCAACATATGTCAATTTCATTATCGCTTTATCAAAAAGTGTGTTTGGAATCAAAAGAATCGACTTGCTAACCATAATTGATGGGATGTACTCTTTACTTTAGAATTCAACCAATTAATATCAATAAGAAAAGCAATTCAAGGTCCAGAACTCTATTGTTTCTTGCAATTGAATGAATTCATGTTCTAGACGATTCATGGAAAGTGTGTTCATAATGAATATGGTCGTTAAGAAAGAGTCAATAGATTATTTCATGGTTAATGAATGAAAAATAGTTCTTGTAACAAGAAGAGGAGATAATTATCTTAAGGTGATTAGAAAGTCTCATTATTTAGTAATTAAATAAGTTCACATTGGCATGAAATGCTATCCAAGACGAATGACTCATTCGGCTGATAGACGCAAACAGATTTGGAGTAATAATGGTGGTAATACTTGTTTGATTTAATTAATATACTTCATTGTTTAGCAACATATGTCAATTTCATTATCGCTTTATCAAAAAGTGTGTTTGGAATCAAAAGATTCGACTCGCTAACAACAAATGATGGGAGGTACTCTTTATTTTAGAATTCAACCAATTAATATCAATAAGAGATGCAATTCAAGATCGAGAATTCTATTTTTTGTTGCAATTGAATGAATTGATGTTATAGACGATTCATTGAAATTGTTTTCATAATGAATATAGTCGTTAAGAAAGTGTCAACATATAATTTCACTGTCAATGCATAAAAAATAGTTCTTGTAACCAGAAGAGGAGCCTAATTATCTTAAGGTGATTAGAAAGTCTCATTATTTAGTAATTAAATAAGTTCACATTGGCATGAAATGCTATCCAAGACAAATGACTCATTTCTCTAATGGACGCAATCAGATTTGGAGTAATAATGGTGTTAATACTTGTTTGATTTAATTAATATACTTCATTGTTTAGCAACATATGTCAATTTCATTATCGCTTTATCAAAAAGTGTGTTTGGAATCAAAAGAATCGACTTGCTAACCATAATTGATGGGATGTACTCTTTACGTTAGAATTCAACCAATTAATATCAATAAGAAAAGCAATTCAAGGTCCAGAACTCTATTGTTTCTTGCAATTGAATGAATTCATGTTCTAGACGATTCATGGAAAGTGTGTTCATAATGAATATGGTCGTTAAGAAAGAGTCAATAGATTATTTCATGGTTAATGAATGAAAAATAGTTCTTGTAACAAGAAGAGGAGATAATTATCTTAAGGTGATTAGAAAGTCTCATTATTTAGTAATTAAATAAGTAGACATTGGCACGAAATGCAATCCAAGACGAATGACTCATTCGGCTGATAGACGCAAACAGATTTGGAGTAATAATGGTGTTAATACTTGTTTGATTTAATCAATATACTTCATTGTTTAGCAACATATGTCAATTTCATTATCGCTTTATCAAAAAGTGTTTTTGGAATCAAAAGATTCGACTTGCTAACCACAAATGATGGGAGGTACTCTTTATTTTAGAATTCAACCAATTAATATCAATAAGAAAAGCAATTCAAGGTCAAGAACTCTATTGTTTCTTGCGATTAAATGAATTCATGATATAGACGATTCATGGAAATTGTTTTCGTAATGAATATGGTCGTTAAGAAAGAGTCAATAGATTATTTCATGGTTAATGAATGAAAAATAGTTCTTGTAACAAGAAGAGGAGATAAGTATCTTAATGTGATTAGAAAGTCTCATTATTTAGTAATTAAATAAGTTCACATTGGCATGAAAAGCTATGCAAGACGAATGACTCATTTGGCTGATAGACGCAAACAGATTTGGAGTAATAATGGTGGTAATACTTGTTTGATTTAATTAATATACTTCATTGTTTAGCAACATATGTCAATTTCATTATCGCTTTATCAAAAAGTGTGTTTGGAATCAAAAGATTCGACTTGCTAACCACAAATGATGGGAGGTTCTCTTTATTTTAGAATTCAACCAATTAATATCAATAAGAGATGCAATTCAAGATCGAGAATTTTATTTTTTTGTGCAATTGAATGAATTGATGTTATAGACGATTCATGGAAATTGTTTTCATAATGAATATAGTCGTTAAGAAAGAGTCAACATATCATTTCACTGTCAATGCATAAAAAATAGTTCTTATAACCAGAAGAGGAGCCTAATTATCTTAAGGTGATTAGAAAGTCTCATTATTTAGTAATTAAATAAGTTCACATTGGCATGAAATGCTATCCAAGACGAATGACTCATTTCTCTAATGGACGCAAACAGATTTGGAGTAATAATGGTGTTAATACTTGTTTGATTTAATTAATATACTTCATTGTTTAGCAACAAATGTCAATTTCATTATCGCTTTATCAAAAAGTGTGTTTGGAATCAAAAGATTCGACTTGCTAACCATACTTGTTGGGATGTACTCTTTACTTTAGAATTCCACCAATTAATATCAATAAGAAAAGAAATTCAAGGTCCAGAACTCTATTGTTTCTTGCAATTGAATGAATTCATGTTCTAGACGATTCATGGAAAGTGTTTTCGTAATGAATATGGTCATTAAGAAAGAGTCAATAGATTATTTCATTGTTAATGAATGAAAAATAGTTCTTGTAACAAGAAGAGGAGATAATTATCTTAAGGTGATTAGAAAGTCTCATTATTTAGTAATTAAATAAGTTCACTTTGGCATGAAATGCTATCCAAGACGAATGACTCATTCGGCTGATAGACGCAAACAGATTTGGAGTAATAATGGTGTTAATACTTGTTTGATTTAATTAATATACTTCATTATTTAGCAACATATGTCAATTTCATTATCGCGTTATCAAAAAGTGTGTTTGGAATCAAAAGATTCGACTTGCTAACCACAAATGATGGGAGGTACTCTTTATTTTAGAATTCAACCAATTAATATCAATAAGAGATGCAATTCAAGATCGAGAATTGTATTTTTTGCTACAATTGAATGAATTGATGTTATAGACGATTCGTGGAAATTGTTTTCATAATGAATATAGTCGTTAAGAAAGAGTCAACATATAATTTCAATGTCAATGCATAAAAAATAGTTCTTGTAACCAGAAGAGGAGCCTAATTATCTTAAGGTGATTAGAAAGTCTCATTATTTAGTAATTAAATAAGTTCACATTGGCATGAAATGCTATCCAAGACGAATGACTCATTTCTCTAATGGACGCAAACAGATTTGGAGTAATAATGGTGTTAATACTTGCTTGATTTAATCAATATACTTCATCATTTAGCAACATATGTCAATTTCATTATCGCTTTATCAAAAAGTGTGTTTGGAATCAAAAGATTCGACTTGCTAAACATAATTGATGGGATGTACTCTTTACTTTAGAATTCAACCAATTAATATCAATAAGAAATGCAATTTAAGATCAAGAATTCTATTTTTTGTTGCAATTGAATGAATTCATGTTATAGACGATTCATGGAAATTGTTTTCGTAATGAATATAGTCCTTAAGAAAGAGTCAACAGATAATTTCATGCTTAAAGAATGTAAAATAGTTCTTGTAATAAGAAGAGGAGCCTAAGTATCTTAAGGTAATTAGATAGTCTCATTATTTAGTAATTAAATAAGTTCATATTGGCATGAAATGCTATCCAAGACGAACGACTCATTTAGCTGATAGACGCAAACAGATTTGGAGTAATAATGGTGTTAATTCTTGTTTGATTTAATTAATGTACTTCATTTTTTAGCAACATATGTCAATTTCATTATCGCTTTATCAAAAAGTGTATTTGGAATCAAAAGATTCGACTTTCTAACCACACATGATGAGAGGTACTCTTTATTTTAGAATTCAACCAATTAATATCAATAAGAAATGCAATTTAAGATCATGAATTCTATTTTTTGTTGCAATTGAATGAATTCATGTTATAGACGATTCATGGAAATTGTTTTCGTAATGAATATAGTCCTTAAGAAAGAGTCAACAGATAATTTCATGCTTAAAGAATGTAAAATAGTTCTTGTAATAAGAAGAGGAGCCTAAGTATCTTAAGGTGATTACAAAGTCTCATTATTTAGTAATTAAATAAGTTCACATTGGCATGAAATGCTATCCAAGACGAACGACTCATTTCGCTGATAGACGCAAACAGATTTGGAGTAATAATGGTGTTAATACTTGTTTGATTTAATTAATGTACTTCATTTTTTAGCAACATATGTCAATTTCATTATCGCTTTATCAAAAGGTGTGTTTGGAATCAAAAGATTTGACTTTCTAACCACAAATGATGAGAGGTACTCTTTATTTTAGAATTCAACCAATTAATATCAATAAGAAATGCAATTTAAGATCAAGAATTCTATTTTTTGTTGCAACTGAATGAATTCATATTATAGACGATACGTGGAAATTGTTTTTGTAATGAATATAGTCCTTAAGAAAGAGTCAACAGATAATTTCATGCTTAAAGAATGTAAAATAGTTCTTGTAATAAGAAGAGGAGCCTAATTATCTTAAGGTGATTAGAAAGACTCATTATTTAGTAATTAAATAAGTTCACATTGGCATGAAATGCTATCCAAGACAAATGACTCATTTCTCTAATGGACGCAATCAGATTTGGAGTAATAATGGTGTTAATACTTGTTTTATTTAATTAATATACTTCATTGTTTAGCAACATATGTCAATTTCATTATCGCTTTATCAAAAAGTGTGTTTGGAATCAAAAGAATCGACTTGCTAACCATAATTGATGGGATGTACTCTTTACTTTAGAATTCAACCAATTAATATCAATAAGAAAAGCAATTCAAGGTCCAGAACTCTATTGTTTCTTGCAATTGAATGAATTCATGTTCTAGACGATTCATGGAAAGTGTGTTCGTAATGAATATGGTCGTTAAGAAAGAGTCAATAGATTATTTCATGGTTAATGAATGAAAAATAGTTCTTGTAACAAGAAGACGAGATAATTATCTTAAGGTGATTAGAAAGTCTCATTATTTAGTAATTAAATAAGTCCACATTGGCACGAAATGCTATCCAAGACGAATGACTCATTCGGCTGATAGACGCAAACAGATTTGGAGTAATAATGGTGTTAATACTTGTTTGATTTAATCAATATACTTCATTGTTTAGCAACATATGTCAATTTCATTATCGCTTTATCAAAAAGTGTTTTTGGAATCAAAAGATTCGACTTGCTAACCACAAATGATGGGAGGTACTCTTTATTTTAGAATTCAACCAATTAATATCAATAAGAAAAGCAATTCAAGGTCAAGAACTCTATTGTTTCTTGCGATTAAATGAATTCATGATATAGACGATTCATGGAAATTGTTTTCGTAATGAATATGGTCGTTAAGAAAGAGTCAATAGATTATTTCATGGTTAATGAATGAAAAATAGTTCTTGTAACAAGAAGAGGAGATAAGTATCTTAAGGTGATTAGAAAGTCTCATTATTTAGTAATTAAATAAGTTCACATTGGCATGAAATGCTATGTAAGACGAATGACTCATTTGGCTGATAGACGCAAACAGTTTTGGAGTAATAATGGTGGTAATACTTGTTTGATTTAATTAATATACTTCATTGTTTAGCAACATATGTCAATTTCATTATCGCTTTATCAAAAAGTGTGTTTGGAATCAAAAGATTCGACTTGCTAACCACAAATGATGGGAGGTTCTCTTTATTTTAGAATTCAACCAATTAATATCAATAAGAGATGCAATTCAAGATCGAGAATTTTATTTTTTGTTGCAATTGAACGAATTGATGTTATAGACGATTCATGGAAATTGTTTTCATAATGAATATAGTCGTTAAGAAAGAGTCAACATATCATTTCACTGTCAATGCATAAAAAATAGTTCTTGTAACCAGAAGAGGAGCCTAATTATCTTAAGGTGATTAGAAAGTCTCATTATTTAGTAATTAAATAAGTTCACATTGGTATGAAATGCTATCCAAGACGAATGACTCATTTCTCTAATGGACGCAAACAGATTTGGAGTAATAATGGTGTTAATACTTGTTTGATTTAATTAATATACTTCATTGTTTAGCAACATATGTCAATTTCATTATCGCTTTATCAAAAAGGGTGTTTGGAATCAAAAGATTCGACTTGCTAACCATAATTGATGGGATGTACTCTTTACTTTAGAATTCAACCAATTAATATCAATAAGAAAAGCAATTCAAGGTCCAGAACTCTATTGTTTCTTCCAATTGAATGAATTCATGTTCTAGACGATTCACGGAAAGTGTTTTCGTAATGAATATTGTCGTTAAGAAAGAGTCAATAGATTATTTCATTGTTAATGAATGAAAAATAGTTCTTGTAACAAGAAGAGGAGATAATTATCTTAAGGTGATTAGAAAGTCTCATTATTTAGTAATTAAATAAGTTCAGATTGGCATGAAATGCTATCCAAGATGAATGACTCATTTCTCTAATGGACGCAAACAGATTTGGAGTAATAATGGTGTTAATACTTGTTTGATTTAATTAATATACTTCATTGTTATTGTTTAGCAACATATGTCAATTTCATTATCGCTTTATCAAAAAGTGTGTTTGGAATCAAAAGATTCGACTTGCTAACCACAAATGATGGGAGGTACTCTTTATTTTAGAATTCAACCAATTAATATCAATAAGAGATGCAATTCAATATTGAGAATTCTATTTTTTGTTGCAATTGAATGAATTGATGTTATAGACGATTCATTGAAATTGTTTTCATAATGAATATAGTCGTTAGGAAAGAGTCAACATATAATTTCACTGTCAATGCATAAAAAATAGTTCTTGTAACCAGAAGAGGAGCTTAATTATCTTAAGGTGATTAGAAAGTCTCATTATTTAGTAATTAAATAAGTTCAGATTGGCATGAAATGCTATCCAAGACGAATGACTCATTTCTCTAATGGACGCAAACAGATTTGGAGTAATAATGGTGTTAATACTTGTTTGATTTAATTAATATACTTCATTGTTTAGCAACATATGTCAATTTCATTATCGCTTTATCAAAAAGGGTGTTTGGAATCAAAAGATTCGACTTGCTAACCATAATTGATGGGATGTACTCTTTACTTTAGAATTCAACCAATTAATATCAATAAGAAAAGCAATTCAAGGTCCAGAACTCTATTGTTTCTTCCAATTGAATGAATTCATGTTCTAGACGATTCACGGAAAGTGTTTTCGTAATGAATATTGTCGTTAAGAAAGAGTCAATAGATTATTTCATTGTTAATGAATGAAAAATAGTTCTTGTAACAAGAAGAGGAGATAATTATCTTAAGGTGATTAGAAAGTCTCATTATTTAGTAATTAAATAAGTTCAGATTGGCATGAAATGCTATCCAAGATGAATGACTCATTTCTCTAATGGACGCAAACAGATTTGGAGTAATAATGGTGTTAATACTTGTTTGATTTAATTAATATACTTCATTGTTTAGCAACATATGTCAATTTCATTATCGCTTTATCAAAAAGTGTGTTTGGAATCAAAAGATTCGACTTGCTAACCACAAATGATGGGAGGGTACTCTTTATTTTAGAATTCAACCAATTAATATCAATAAGAGATGCAATTCAATATTGAGAATTCTATTTTTTTGTTGCAATTGAATGAATTGATGTTATAGACGATTCATTGAAATTGTTTTCATAATGAATATAGTCGTTAGGAAAGAGTCAACATATAATTTCACTGTCAATGCATAAAAAATAGTTCTTGTAACCAGAAGAGGAGCTTAATTATCTTAAGGTGATTAGAAAGTCTCATTATTTAGTAATTAAATAAGTTCAGATTGGCATGAAATGCTATCCAAGACGAATGACTCATTTCTCTAATGGACGCAAACAGATTTGGAGTAATAATGGTGTTAATACTTGTTTGATTTAATTAATATACTTCATTGTTTAGCAACATATGTCAATTTCATTATCGCATTATCAAAAAGTGTGTTTGGAATCAAAAGATTCGACTTGCTAACCATAATTGATGGGATGTACTCTTTACTTTAGAATTCAACCAATTAATATCAATAAGAAAAGCAATTCAAGGTCCTGAACTCTATTGTTTCTTGCAATTGAATGAATTCATGTTCTAGACGATTCATGGAAAGTGTGTTCGTAATGAATATGGTTGTTAAGAAAGAGTCAATAGATTATTTCATTGTTAATGAATGTAAAATAGTTCTTGTAACAAGAAGAGGAGATAATTATCTTAAGGTGATTAGAAAGTCTCATTATTTAGTAATTAAATAAGTTCACATTGGCATGAAATGCTATCCAAGACGAACGACTCATTGGGCTGCTAGACGCAAACAGATTTGGAGTAATAATGGTGTTAATACTTGTTTGATTTAATTAACGTACTTCTTTTTTTAGCAACATATGTCAATTTCATTATCGCTTTATCAAAAAGTGTGTTTGCAATCAAAACATTCGACTTTCTAACGACAAATGATGGGAGGTACTCTTTATTTTAGAATTCAACCAATTAATATCAATAAGAAATGCAATTTAAGATCAAGAATTCTATTTTCTGTTGCAATTGAATGAATTCATGTTATAGACGATTCATGGAAATTTTTTTCTTAAAGAATATAGCCTTTAAGAAAGAGTCAACAGATAATTTCATGCTTAAAGAATGTAAAATAGTTTTTGTAATAAAAAGAGGAGCCTAATTATCTTAAGGTGATTAGAAAGTCTCATTATTTAGTAATTAAATAAGTTCACATTGGCATGAAATGCTATCCAAGACGAACGACTCATTTAGCTGATAGACGCAAACAGATTTGGAGTAATAAGGGTGTTACTACTTGTTTGATTTAATTAATTTAGTTTAGCAACATATGTCAATTTCATTATCGCTTTATCAAAAAGTGTGTTTAGAATCAAATGATGATTTGACTTGCCAACCAGAAATGATGGGAGGTACTCTTTATTTTAGAATTCAACCAATTAATATTAATAAGAAAAGCAATTCAAGGTCCAGAACTCTATTGTTTCTTGCAATTGAATGAATTCATGTTCTAGACGATTCATGGAAAGTGTTTTCGTAATGAATATGGTCGTTAAGAAAGAGTCAATAGATTATTTCATTGTTAATGAATGAAAAATAGTTCTTGTAACGAGAAGAGGAGATAATTATCTTAAGTTGATAAGAAAGTCTCATTATTTAGTAATTAAATAAGTTCACATTGCCATGAAATGCTATCCAAGACGAATGACTCATTCGGCTGATAGACGCAAACAGATTTGGAGTAATAATGGTGTTAATACTTGTTTGATTTAGTTAATATACTTCATTGTTTTAGCAACATATGTCAATTTCATTATCGCTTTATCAAAAAGTGTGTTTGGAATGAAATGATTCGACTTGCTAACCAGTATTGATGGGATGTACTCTTTACTTTAGAATTCAACCAATTAATATCAATAAGAAAAGCAATGCAAGGTCAAGAACTCTATTGTTTCTTGCAATTGAATGAATTCATGTTCTAGACGATTCATGGAAAGTGTTTTCGTAATGAATATGGTCGTTAAGAAAGAGTCAATAGATTATTTCATTGTTAATGAATGAAAAATAGTTCTTGTAGCAAAAAGAGGAGATAATTATCTTAAGGTGATTAGAAAGTCTCATTATTTAGTAATTAAATAAGTTCACATTGGCATGAAATGCTATCCAAGACGAACGACTCATTTGGCTGATAGATGCAAACAGATTTGCAGTAATAATGGTGTTAGTACTTGTTTGATTTAATTAATGTCCTCCATTTTTTAGCAACATATGTCAATTTCATTATCGCTTTATCAAAAAGTGTGTTTGGAATCAAAAGATTCGACCTTCTTCTAATCACAAATGATGGGAGGTACTCTTTATTTTAGAATTCAACCAATTAATATCAATAAGAAATGCAATTTAAGATCAAGAATTGTATTTTTTGTTGCAATTGAATGAATTCATGTTATAGACGATTCATGGAAATTGTTTTCGTAATGAATATAGTCCTTAAGAAAGAGTCAACAGATAATTTCATGCTTAAAGAATGTAAAATAGTTCTTGTAATAAGAAGAGGAGCCTAAGTATCTTAAGGTGATTAGAAAGTCTCATTATTTAGTAATTAAATAAGTTCACATTGGCATGAAATGCTATCCAAGACGAACGACTCATTTGGCTGATAGACGCAAACAGATTTGGAGTAATAATGGTGTTAGTGCTTGTTTGATTTAATTAATGTCCTTCATTTTTTAGCAACATATGTCAATTTCATTATCGCTTTATCAAAAAGTGTGTTTGGAATCAAAAGATTCGACTTTCTAACCACAAATGATGAGTGGTACTCTTTATTTTAGAATTCAACCAATTAATATCAATAAGAAAAGCAATTCAAGGTCAAGAACACTATTGTTTCTTGCAATTGAATGAATTCATGTTATAGACGATTCATGGAAATTGTTTTCGTAATGAATATGGTCGTTAAGAAAGAGTCAATAGATTATTTCATTGTTAAT
Organism: Ceriops zippeliana; assembly: GCA_037897445.1. Lineage (NCBI taxonomy): Eukaryota > Viridiplantae > Streptophyta > Magnoliopsida > Malpighiales > Rhizophoraceae > Ceriops > Ceriops zippeliana. Next base: position 65,350 of record JBAPLH010001828.1, on the reverse strand, counting down.
GAATGAAAAATAGTTCTTGTAACAAGAAGAGGAGATAATTATCTTAAGGTGATTAGAAAGTCTCATTATTTAGTAATTAAATAAGTTCACATTGCCATGAAATGCTATGCAAGATGAATGACTCATTGGGCTGATAGACGCAAACAATTTTGGAGTAATAATGGTGGTAATACTTGTTTGATTTAATTAATATACTTCATTGTTTAGCAACATATGTCAATTTCATTATCGCTTTATCAAAAAGTGTGTTTGGAATCAAAAGATTCGACTTGCTAACCACAAATGATGGGAGGTACTCTTTATTTTAGAATTTAACCAATTAATATAAATAAGAGATGCAATTCAAGATCGAGAATTTTATTTTTTGTTGCAATTGAATGAATTGATGTTATAGACGATTCATGGAAATTGTTTTCCTAATGAATATAGTCGTTAAGAAAGAGTTAACATATAATTTCACTGTCAACGCATAAAAAATAGTTCTTGTAACCAGAAGAGGAGCCTAATTATCTTAAGGTGATTAGAAAGTCTCATTATTTAGTAATTAAATAAGTTCACATTGGCAAGAAATGCTATCCAAGACGAATGACTCATTTCTCTAATGGACGAAAACAGATTTGGAGTAATAATGGTGTTAATACTTGTTTGATTTAATTAATATACTTCATTGTTTAGCAACATATGTCAATTTCATTATCGCTTTATCAAAAAGTGTGTTTGGAATCAAAAGATTCGACTTGCTAACCATAATTGATGGGATGTACACTTTACTTTAGAATTCAAACAATTAATATCAATAAGAAAAGCAATTCAAGGTCCAGAACTCTATTGTTTCTTGCAATTGAATGAATTCATGTTCTAGACGATTCATGGAAAGTGTTTTCGTAATGAATATGGTCGTTAAGAAAGAGTCAATAGATTATTTCATTGTTAATGAATGAAAAATAGTTCTTGTAACGAGAAGAGGAGATAATTATCTTAAGTTGATAAGAAAGTCTCATTATTTAGTAATTAAATAAGTTCACATTGCCATGAAATGCTATCCAAGACGAATGACTCATTCGGCTGATAGACGCAAACAGATTTGGAGTAATAATGGTGTTAATACTTGTTTGATTTAATTAATATACTTCATTGTTTAGCAACATATGTCAATTTCATTATCGCTTTATCAAAAAGTGTGTTTGGAATGAAATGATTCGACTTGCTAACCAGTATTGATGGGATGTACTCTTTACTTTAGAATTCAACCAATTAATATCAATAAGAAAAGCAATGCAAGGTCAAGAACTCTATTGTTTCTTGCAATTGAATGAATTCATGTTCTAGACGATTCATGGAAAGTGTTTTTGTAATGAATATGGTCGTTAAGAAAGAGTCAATAGATTATTTCATTGTTAATGAATGAAAAATAGTTCTTGTAGCAAAAAGAGGAGATAATTATCTTAAGGTGATTAGAAAGTCTCATTATTTAGTAATTAAATAAGTTCACATTGGCATGAAATGCTATCCAAGACGAACGACTCATTTGGCTGATAGACGCAAACAGATTTGCAGTAATAATGGTGTTAGTACTTGTTTGATTTAATTAATGTCCTTCATTTTTTAGCAACATATGTCAATTTCATTATCGCTTTATCAAAAAGTGTGTTTGGAATCAAAAGATTGGACCTTCTTCTAATCACAAATGATGGGAGGTACTCTTTATTTTAGAATTCAACCAATTAATATCAATAAGAAATGCAATTTAAGATCAAGAATTGTATTTTTTGTTGCAATTGAATGAATTCATGTTATAGACGATTCATGGAAATTGTTTTCGTAATGAATATAGTCCTTAAGAAAGAGTCAACAGATAATTTCATGCTTAAAGAATGTAAAATATTTCTTGTAATAAGAAAAGGAGCCTAATTATCTTAAGGTGATTCCAAAGTCTTATTATTTAGTGATTAAATAAGTTCATATTGGCATGAAATGCTATCCAGGACGAATGACTCATTTGGCTGATAAACGCAAACAGATTTGGAGAAATAATGGTGTTAATACTTGTTTGATTTAATTAATATACTTCATTGTTTAGCAACATATGTCAGTTTCATTATCGCTTTATCAAAAAGTGTGTTTGGAATGAAATGATTCGACTTGCTAACCATAATTGATGGGATGTACTCTTTACTTTAGAATTCAACCAATTAATATCAATAAGAAAAGCAATGCAAGGTCAAGAACTCTATTGTTTCTTGCAATTGAATGAATTCATGTTATAGACGATTCATGGAAATTGTTTTCGTCATGAATATAGTCCTTCAGAAAGAGTCAATAGATAATTTCATGCTTAAAGAATGTAAAATAGTTCTTGTAATAAGAAGAGGAGCCTAATTATCTTAAGGTGATTAGAAAGTCTCATTATTTAGTAATTAAATAAGTGCACATTGGCATGAAATGCTATCCAAGACGAATGACTCATTTATCTAATGGACGCAAACAGATTTGGAGTAATAATGGTGTTAATACATGTTTGATTTAATTAATATACTTCATTGTTTAGGAACATATGTCAATTTCATTATCGCATTATCAAAAAGTGTGTTTGGAATCAAAAGATTCGACTTGCTAACCATAATTGATGGGATGTACTCTTTACTTTAGAATTCAACCAATTAATATCAATAAGAAAAGCAATTCAAGGTCCTGAACTCTATTGTTTCTTGCAATTGAATGAATTCATGTTCTAGACGATTCATGGAAAGTGTGTTCGTAATGAATATGGTTGTTAAGAAAGAGTCAATAGATTATTTCATTGTTAATGAATGTAAAATAGTTCTTGTAACAAGAAGAGGAGATAATTATCTTAAGGTGATTAGAAAGTCTCATTATTTAGTAATTAAATAAGTTCACATTGGCATGAAATGCTATCCAAGACGAACGACTCATTGGGCTGCTAGACGCAAACAGATTTGGAGTAATAATGGTGTTAATACTTGTTTGATTTAATTAACGTACTTCTTTTTTTAGCAACATATGTCAATTTCATTATCGCTTTATCAAAAAGTGTGTTTGCAATCAAAACATTCGACTTTCTAACGACAAATGATGGGAGGTACTCTTTATTTTAGAATTCAACCAATTAATATCAATAAGAAATGCAATTTAAGATCAAGAATTCTATTTTCTGTTGCAATTGAATGAATTCATGTTATAGACGATTCATGGAAATTTTTTTCTTAAAGAATATAGCCTTTAAGAAAGAGTCAACAGATAATTTCATGCTTAAAGAATGTAAAATAGTTTTTGTAATAAAAAGAGGAGCCTAATTATCTTAAGGTGATTAGAAAGTCTCATTATTTAGTAATTAAATAAGTTCACATTGGCATGAAATGCTATCCAAGACGAACGACTCATTTAGCTGATAGACGCAAACAGATTTGGAGTAATAAGGGTGTTACTACTTGTTTGATTTAATTAATTTAGTTTAGCAACATATGTCAATTTCATTATCGCTTTATCAAAAAGTGTGTTTAGAATCAAATGATTTGACTTGCCAACCAGAAATGATGGGAGGTACTCTTTATTTTAGAATTCAACCAATTAATATTAATAAGAAAAGCAATTCAAGGTCCAGAACTCTATTGTTTCTTGCAATTGAATGAATTCATGTTCTAGACGATTCATGGAAAGTGTTTTCGTAATGAATATGGTCGTTAAGAAAGAGTCAATAGATTATTTCATTGTTAATGAATGAAAAATAGTTCTTGTAACGAGAAGAGGAGATAATTATCTTAAGTTGATAAGAAAGTCTCATTATTTAGTAATTAAATAAGTTCACATTGCCATGAAATGCTATCCAAGACGAATGACTCATTCGGCTGATAGACGCAAACAGATTTGGAGTAATAATGGTGTGTTAATACTTGTTTGATTTAGTTAATATACTTCATTGTTTAGCAACATATGTCAATTTCATTATCGCTTTATCAAAAAGTGTGTTTTGGAATGAAATGATTCGACTTGCTAACCAGTATTGATGGGATGTACTCTTTACTTTAGAATTCAACCAATTAATATCAATAAGAAAAGCAATGCAAGGTCAAGAACTCTATTGTTTCTTGCAATTGAATGAATTCATGTTATCTAGACGATTCATGGAAAGTGTGTTTTCGTAATGAATATGGTCGTTAAGAAAGAGTCAATAGATTATTTCATTGTTAATGAATGAAAAAATAGTTCTTGTAAGCAAAAAGAGGAGATAATTATCTTAAGGTGATTAGAAAGTCTCATTATTTAGTAATTAAATAAGTTTCACATTGGCATGAAATGCTATCCAAGACGAACGACTCATTTGGCTGATAGATGCAAACAGATTTGCAGTAATAATGGTGTTAGTACTTGTTTGATTTAATTAATGTCCTCCATTTTTTAGCAACATATGTCAATTTCATTATCGCTTTATCAAAAAGTGTGTTTGGAATCAAAAGATTCGACTTGCTAACCACAAATGATGGGAGGTACTCTTTATTTTAGAATTTAACCAATTAATATAAATAAGAGATGCAATTCAAGATCGAGAATTTTATTTTTTGTTGCAATTGAATGAATTGATGTTATAGACGATTCATGGAAATTGTTTTCCTAATGAATATAGTCGTTAAGAAAGAGTTAACATATAATTTCACTGTCAACGCATAAAAAATAGTTCTTGTAACCAGAAGAGGAGCCTAATTATCTTAAGGTGATTAGAAAGTCTCATTATTTAGTAATTAAATAAGTTCACATTGCCATGAAATGCTATGCAAGATGAATGACTCATTGGGCTGATAGACGCAAACAATTTTGGAGTAATAATGGTGGTAATACTTGTTTGATTTAATTAATATATACTTCATTGTTTTTAGCAACATATGTCAATTTCATTATCGCTTTATCAAAAAGTGTGTTTGGAATCAAAAGATTCGACTTGCTAACCACAAATGATGGGAGGTACTCTTTATTTTAGAATTTAACCAATTAATATAAATAAGAGATGCAATTCAAGATCGAGAATTTTATTTTTTGTTGCAATTGAATGAATTGATGTTATAGACGATTCATGGAAATTGTTTTCCTAATGAATATAGTCGTTAAGAAAGAGTTAACATATAATTTCACTGTCAACGCATAAAAAATAGTTCTTGTAACCAGAAGAGGAGCCTAATTATCTTAAGGTGATTAGAAAGTCTCATTATTTAGTAATTAAATAAGTTCACATTGGCAAGAAATGCTATCCAAGACGAATGACTCATTTCTCTAATGGACGAAAACAGATTTGGAGTAATAATGGTGTTAATACTTGTTTGATTTAATTAATATACTTCATTGTTTAGCAACATATGTCAATTTCATTATCGCTTTATCAAAAAGTGTGTTTGGAATCAAAAGATTCGACTTGCTAACCATAATTGATGGGATGTACACTTTACTTTAGAATTCAAACAATTAATATCAATAAGAAAAGCAATTCAAGGTCCAGAACTCTATTGTTTCTTGCAATTGAATGAATTCATGTTCTAGACGATTCATGGAAAGTGTTTTCGTAATGAATATGGTCGTTAAGAAAGAGTCAATAGATTATTTCATTGTTAATGAATGAAAAAATAGTTCTTGTAACGAGAAGAGGAGATAATTATCTTAAGTTGATGATAAGAAAAGTCTCATTATTTAGTAATTAAATAAGTTCACATTGCCATGAAATGCTATCCAAGACGAATGACTCATTTCGGCTGATAGACGCAAACAGATTTGGAGTAATAATGGTGTTAATACTTGTTTGATTTAAATTAATATACTTCATTGTTTAGCAACATATGTCAATTTTCATTATCGCTTTATCAAAAAGTGTGTTTGGAATGAAATGATTCGACTTGCTAACCAGTATTGATGGGATGTACTCTTTTACTTTAGAATTCAACCCAATTAATATCAATAAGAAAAGCAATGCAAGGTCAAGAACTCTATTGTTTCTTGCAATTGAATGAATTCATGTTCTAGACGATTCATGGAAAGTGTTTTTGTAATGAATATGGTCGTTAAGAAAGAGTCAATAGATTATTTCATTGTTAATGAATGAAAAATAGTTCTTGTAGCAAAAAGAGGAGATAATTATCTTAAGGTGATTAGAAAGTCTCATTATTTAGTAATTAAATAAGTTCACATTGGCATGAAATGCTATCCAAGACGAACGACTCATTTGGCTGATAGACGCAAACAGATTTGCAGTAATAATGGTGTTAGTACTTGTTTGATTTAATTAATGTCCTTCATTTTTTAGCAACATATGTCAATTTCATTATCGCTTTATCAAAAAGTGTGTTTGGAATCAAAAGATTGGACCTTCTTCTAATCACAAATGATGGGAGGTACTCTTTATTTTAGAATTCAACCAATTAATATCAATAAGAAATGCAATTTAAGATCAAGAATTGTATTTTTTGTTGCAATTGAATGAATTCATGTTATAGACGATTCATGGAAATTGTTTTCGTAATGAATATAGTCCTTAAGAAAGAGTCAACAGATAATTTCATGCTTAAAGAATGTAAAATATTTCTTGTAATAAGAAAAGGAGCCTAATTATCTTAAGGTGATTCCAAAGTCTTATTATTTAGTGATTAAATAAGTTCATATTGGCATGAAATGCTATCCAGGACGAATGACTCATTTGGCTGATAAACGCAAACAGATTTGGAGAAATAATGGTGTTAATACTTTTGTTTGATTTAATTAATATACTTCATTGTTTAGCAACATATGTCAGTTTCATTATCGCTTTATCAAAAAGTGTGTTTGGAATGAAATGATTCGACTTGCTAACCATAATTGATGGGATGTACTCTTTACTTTAGAATTCAACCAATTAATATCAATAAGAAAAGCAATGCAAGGTCAAGAACTCTATTGTTTCTTGCAATTGAATGAATTCATGTTATAGACGATTCATGGAAATTGTTTTCGTCATGAATATAGTCCTTCAGAAAGAGTCAATAGATAATTTCATGCTTAAAGAATGTAAAATAGTTCTTGTAATAAGAAGAGGAGCCTAATTATCTTAAGGTGATTAGAAAGTCTCATTATTTAGTAATTAAATAAGTGCACATTGGCATGAAATGCTATCCAAGACGAATGACTCATTTATCTAATGGACGCAAACAGATTTGGAGTAATAATGGTGTTAATACATGTTTGATTTAATTAATATACTTCATTGTTTAGGAACATATGTCAATTTCATTATCGCTTTATCAAAAAGGGTGTTTGGAATCAAAAGATTCGACTTGCTAACCATAATTGATGGGATGTACTCTTTACTTTAGAATTCAACCAATTAATATCAATAAGAAAAGCAATTCAAGGTCCAGAACTCTATTGTTTCTTGCAATTGAATGAATTCATGTTCTAGACGATTCATAATGAATATGGTCGTTAAGAAAGAGTCAATAGATTATTTCATGGTTAATGAATGAAAAATAGTTCTTGTAACAAAAAGAGGAGATAATTATCTTAAGGTGATTAGAAAGTCTCATTATTTAGTAATTAAATAAGTTCACATTGGCATGAAATGCTTACCAAGACGAAAGACTCATTCGGCTGATAGACGCAAACAGATTTGGAGTAATAATGGTGTTAATACTTGTTTAATTTAATTAATATACTTCATTGTTTAGCACTATATGTCAATTTCATTATCGCTTTATCAAAAAGTGTGTTTGGAATCAAAAGATTCGACCTTCATCTAATCACAAATGATGGGAGGTACTCTTTATTTTAGAATTCGACCAATTAATATCAATAAGAAATGCAATTTCAGATCGACAATTCTATTTTTTGATGCAATTGAATGAATTCATGTTATAGACGATATTGGAAATTTTTTTCGTAATGAATATAGCCCTTAAGAAAGAGTCAACAGATAATTTCATGCTTAAAGAATGTAAAATAGTTCTTGTAATAAGAAGAGGAGCCTAATTATCTTAAGTTGATTAGTAAGTCTCATTATTTAGTAATTAAATAAGTTCACATTGGCATGAAATGCTATCCCAGACGAATGACTCATTTGGCTGATAGACTCAAACAGATTTGGAGAAATAATGGTGTTAATACCTGTTTGATTTAATTAATATACTTCATTGTTTAGCAACATATGTCAATTTCATTATCGCTTTATCAAAAAGTGTGTTTGGAATCAAATGATTTGACTTGCCAACCAGAAATGATGGGAGGTACTCTTTATTTTAGAATTTAACCAATTAATATCAATAAGAAAAGCAATTCAAGGTCAAGAACACTATTGTTTCGTGCAATTGAATGAATTCATGTTATAGACGATTCATGGAAATTGTTTTTGTAATGAATATGGTCGTTAAGAAAGAGTCAATAGATTATTTCATGGTTAATGAATGAAAAATAGTTCTTGTAACAAGAAGAGGAGATAATTATCTTAAGGTGATTAGAAAGTCTGATTATTTAGTAATTAAATAAGTTCACATTGGCATTAAATGCTATCCAAGACGAATGAGTCATTCGGGTGATAGTCGCAAACAGATTTGGAGTAATAATGGTGTTAATACTTGTTTGATTTAATTAATATACTTCATGGTTAGCAACATATGTCAATTTCATTATCGCTTTATCAGAAAGTGCGCTTGGAATGAAATGATTCGACTTGCTAACCAGAAATGATGGGAGGTACTCTTTATTTTAGAATTCAACCAATTAATATCAATAACAAATGCAATTCAAGATCAAAAACTCTATTGTTTGTTGCAATTGAATGAATTCATGTTATAGACGATTAATAGAAATTGTTTTCATATTGAATATAGTCGTTAAGAATGAGTCAACATATAATTTCATGGTCAATGCATGAAAAATAATTCTTGTAACAAGAAGAGGAGCCTAATTAGATTGAGGTGATTAGAAAGTCTCATTATTTAGGAACTAAACAAGTTCAGATTGGCATGAAATGCAATCCAAGGTGAATGACACATTTGGCTGATTGATGCAAACAGATTTGGAGTAATAATGGTGTTAATACATGTTTTATATAATTAATATACTCCATTGGTTAGCAACATATGTCAATTTCATTATCACTGTATCAAAAAGTGTGTTTGGAATCAAATGATTCGAGTTGCTAACCATAATTGATGGGATGTACTCTTTACTTTAGAATTCAACCAATTAATATCAATAAGAAAAGCAATTCAAGGTCAAGAACTCTATTGTTTCTTGCAATTGAATGAATTCATGTTCTAGACAATTCATGGAAAGTGTTTTCGTAATGAATATGGTCGTTAAGCAAGAGTCAATAGATTATTTCATTGTTAATGAATGAAAAATAGTTCTTGTAACAAGAAGGGGAGATAATTATCTTAAGGTGATTAGTAAGTCTCATTATTTAGTAATTAAATAAGTTCACATTGGCATGAAATGCTATCCCAGACGAATGACTCATTTGGCTGATAGACTCAAACAGATTTAGAGAAATAATGGTGTTAATACTTGTTTGATTTAATTAATATACTTCATTGTTTAGCAACATATGTCAATTTCATTATCGCTTTATCAGAAAGTGCGCTTGGAATGAAATGATTCGACTTGCTAACCAGAAATGATGGGAGGTACTATTTATTTTAGAATTCAACCACTTAATATCAATGACAAATGCAATTCAAGATGAAAAACTCTATTGTTTGTTGCAATTGAATGAATTCATGTTATAGACGATTCATGGAAATTGTTTTCGTAATGAATATGGTCGTTAAGAAAGAGTCAATAGATTATTTCATGGGTAATGAATGAAAAATATTTCTTGTAATAAGAAGAGGAGATAATTATCTTAGGGTGATTAGAAAGTCTCATTATTTTGTAATAATATAAGTTCACATTGGCATGAAATGCTATCCAAGATGAATGACTCATTCGGCTGATAGACGCAAACAGATTTGGAGTAATAATGGTGTTAATACTTGTTTGATTTAATCAATATACTTCATTGTTTAGCAGCATATGTCAATTTCATTATCGCTTTTTCAAAAAGTGTGTTTGGAATCAAAAGATTCGACTTGCTAACCACAAATGATGGGAGGTACTCTTTATTTTTGAATTCAACCAATTAATATCAACAAGAAATGCAATTGAAGATCGGGAATTCTATTTTTAGTTGCAATTGAATGAATTCATATTATAGACGATTCATGGAAATTGTTTTCATGACGAATATAGTCGTTAAGAAAGAGTCAACATATAATTTCACGGTCAATTGATAAAAAAATAGTTCTTGTAACCAGAAGAGGAGCCTAATTATCTTAAGGTGATTAGAAAGTCTCATTATTTAGTAATTAAATAAGTTCACATTGGCATGAAATGCTATCCAAGACGAATGACTCATTTGGCTGATGGACGCATACAGATTTGGAGTAATAACGGTGTTAATACTTGTTTGATTTAATTATTATACTTCATTGTTTTGCAACATATGTCAATTTCGTTATGGCTTTATCAAAAAGTGTGCTTGGAATCAAATGATTCAACTTGCTAACCAGAAATGATGGGAGGTACTCTTTATTTTAGAATTCAACCAATTAATATCAATAAGAAATGCAATTCAAGATCGAGAATTCTAGTTTTTGTTGCAATTGAATGAATTCATGTTATAGACGATTCATGGAAATTGTTTTCATAATGAATATAGTCGTTACAAAAGATTCAACATATAATTTCATCGTCATAAAAAATAGTTCTTGTAACTAGAAGAGGAGCCTAATTATCTTAAGGTGATTAGAAAGTCTCATTATTTAGTAATTAAATAAGTTCACATTGGCATGAAATGCTATCCCAGACGAATGACTCATTTGGCTTATAGACTCAAACAGATTTGGAGAAATAATGGTGTTAATGCTTGTTTGATTTAATTAATATACTTCATTGATTAGCAACATATGTCAATTTCATTATCGCTTTATCAAAAAGTGTGTTTGGAATCAAATGATTCGACTGGCCAACCAGGAATGATGGGAGGTACTCTTTATTTTAGAATTCAACCAATTAATATCAATAAGAAAAGCAATTCAAGGTCAAGAACTCTATTGTTTCTTGCAATTGAATGAATTCATGTCATAGATGATTCATGGAAATTGTTTTCATAATGAATATGGTCATTAATAAAGAGTCAATAGATTATTTCATGGTTAATGAATGAAAAATAGTTCTTGTAACAAGAAGAGGAGATAATTATCTTTAGGTGATTAGAAAGTCTCATTATTTAGTAATTAAATAAGTTCACATTGGCATGAAATGCTATCCAAGACGAATGACACATTCGGCTGATAGACGCAAATAGATTTGGAGTAATAATGGTGTTAATACTTGTTTGATTTAATCAATATACTTCATTGTTTAGCAACATATGTCAATTTCATTATGGCTTTATCAAAAAGTGTGTTTGGAATGAAAAGATTCGACCTGCTAACCACAAATGATGGGAGGTACTCTTTATTTTAGAATTCAACCAATTAATATCAATAAGAAATGCAATTCAAGGTCAAGAACTCTATTGTTTCTTGCAATTGAATGAATTCATGCCCTAGACGATTCATGGAAAGTCTTTTCGTAATGAATATGGTCGTTAAGAAAGAGTCAATAGATTATTTCATTGTTAATGAATGAAAAATAGTTCTTGTAACAAGAAGAGGAGATAATTATCTTAAGGTGATTAGAAAGTCTCATTATTTAGTAATTAAATAAGTTCACATTGGCATGAAATGCTATCAAAGACGAATGACTCATTTGGCTGATAGACGCAAACAGATTTGGAGTAATAATGGAGTTAATACTTGTTTGATTTAATTAATATACTTCATTGTTTAGCACTATATGTCAATTTCATTATCGCTTTATCAAAAAGTGTGTTTGCAATCAAAAGATTCGACTTGCTAACCATAATTGATGGGATGTATTCTTTACTTTAGAATTCAACCAATTAATATCAATAAGTAAAGCAATTCAAGATCAAGAACTCTATTGTTTCTTGCAATTGAATGAATTCATGTTCTAGACGATTCATGGAAAGTGTTTTCGTAATGAATATGGTCGTTAAGAAAGAGTCAATAGATTATTTCATTGTTAATGAATGAAAAATAGTTCTTGTAGCAACAAGAGGACATAATTATCTTAAGGTGATTAGAAAGTCTCATTATTTAGTAATTAAATAAGTTCACATTGGCATGAAATGCTATCCAAGACGAATGACTCATTTCTCTAATGCACGCAAACAGATTTGGAGTAATAATGGTGTTAATACTTGTTTGATTTAATTAATATACTTTATTGTTCAGCAACATATGTCAATTTTATTATCACTTTATCAAAAAGTGTGTTTGGAATCAAAAGATTCGACTTGCTAACCACAAATGATGGGAGGTACTCTTTATTTTAGAATTCAACCAATTAATATCAATAAGAAATGCAATTCAAGGTCAAGAACTCTATTGTTTCTTGCAATTGAATGAATTCATGTCCTAGACGATTCATGGAAAGTCTTTTCGTAATGAATATGGTCGTTTAAAAAGAGTCAATAGATTATTTCATTGTGAATGAATGAAAAATAGTTCTTGTAACAAGAAGAGGAGATAATTATCTTAAGGTTATTAGAAAGTCTCATTATTTAGTAATTAAATAAGTTCACATTGGCATGAAATGCTATCAAAGACGAATGACTCATTTGGCTGATAGACGCAAACAGATTTGGAGTAATAATGGAGTTAATACTTGTTTGATTTAATTAATATACTTCATTGTTTAGCAATATATGTCAATTTCATTATCGCTTTATCAAAAAGTGTGCTTGGAATCAAAAGATTCGACCTTCTTCTAATCACAAATGATGGGAGGTACTCTTTATTTTAGAATTCAACCAATTAATATCAATAAGAAATGCAATTTAAGATCGAGAATTCTATTTTTTGTTGCAATTGAAGGAATTCATGTTATAGACGATTCATGGAAATTGTTTTTATAATCAATATAGTCCTTAAGAAAGAGTCAATAGATAATTTCATGCTTAAATAATGTAAAATAGTTCCTGTAATAAGAAGAGGAGCCTAAGTGTCTTAAGGTGATTAGAAATTCTCATTATTTAGTAATTAAATAAGTTCACATTTGCATGAAATGCTATCCAAGACGAATGACTCATTTGGCTGATAGACGCAAACAGATTTAGAGTAATAATGGTGTTAATACTTGTTTGATTTAATTAATGTACTTCATTTTTTAGCAACATATGTCAATTTCATTATCACTTTAACAAAAAGTGTGTTTGGAATCAAAAGATTCGACTTTCTAACCAAAAATGATGGGAGGTACTCTTTATTTTAGAATTTGACCAATTTATATCAATAAGAAATGCAATTTAAGATCCACAATTCTATTTTTTGTTGCAATTGAATGAATTCATGTAATAGACAATTCATGGCAATTGTTTTCGTAATAAATATAGTCCTTAAGAAAGAGTCAACAGATAATTTCATGCTAAAAGAATGTAAAATAGATCTTGTAATAAGAAAAGGAGCCTAATTATCTTAAGGTGATTAGAAAGTCTCATTATTTAGTAATTAAATAAGTTCACATTGGCATGAAATGCTATCCAAGACGAATGACTCATTCGGCTGATAGACGCAAACAGATTTGGTGTAATAATGGTGTTAATACTTGTTTGATTTAATTAATATACTTCATTGGTTAGCAACATATGTCAATTTCAATATCGCTTTATCAGAAAGTGCGCTTGGAATGAAATGATTCAACTTGCTAACCAGAAATGATGGGAGGCACTATTTATTTTAGAATTCAACCACTTAATATCAATGACAAATGCAATTCAAGATGAAAAACTCTATTGTTTGTTGCAATTGAATGAATTCATGTTATAGACGATTCATGGAAATTGTTTTCATAATGAATATGGTCGTTAAGAAAGAGTCAATAGATTATTTCATGGGTAATGAATGAAAAATATTTCTTGTAACAAGAAGAGGAGATAATTATCTTAAGGTGATTAGAAAGTCTCATTATTTTGTAATAATATAAGTTCACATTGGCATGAAATGCTATCCAAGATGAATGACTCATTCCGCTGATAGACGCAAACAGATTTGGAGTAATAATGGTGTTAATACTTGTTTGATTTAATCAATATACTTCATTGTTTAGCAGCATATGTCAATTTCATTATCGCTTTTTCAAAAAGTGTGTTTGGAATCAAAAGATTCGACTTGCTAACCACAAATGATGGGAGGTACTCTTTATTTTAGAATTTGACCAAATAATATCGATAAGAAATGATATTTAAGATCAAGAATTCTATTTTTTGTTGCAATTGAATGAATTCATGATATAGACAATTCATGGAAATTGTTTTCGTAATAAATATAGTCCTTAAGAAAGAGTCAACAGATAATTTCATGCTAAAAAAATGTAAAATAGATCTTGTAATAAGAAAAGGAGCCTAATTATCTTAAGGTGATTAGAAAGTCTCATTATTTAGTAATGAAGTAAGTTCACATTGTCATGAAATGCTATCCCAGATGAATGACTCATTTGGCTGATAGACACAAACAGATTTGGAGAAATAATGGTGTTAATACTTGTTTGATTTAAGTAATATACTTCATTGTTTAGCAACATATGTCAATTTCAATATCGCTTTATCAAAAAGTGTGTTTGGAATCAAATGATTTGACTTGCTAACCAAAAATGATGGAAGGTACTCTTTATTTTCAACTTCAACCAATTAATATCAATAAGAAATGCAATTCAAGGTCAAGAACACTATTGTTTCTTGCAATTGAATGAATTCATGTTATAGACGATTCATGGAAATTGTTTTCGTAATGAATATGGTCGTTAAGAAAGAGTCAATAGATTATTTCATGGTTAATGAATGAAAAATAGTTCTTGTAACAAGAAGAGGAGATAATTATCTTAAGGTGATTAGAAAGTCTCATTATTTAGTAATTAAATAAGTTCACATTGGCATGAAATGCTATCCAAGACGAATGACTCGTTCGGCTGATAGACGCAAACAGATTTGGTGTAATAATGGTGTTAATACTTGTTTGATTTAATTAATATACTTCATTGGTTAGCAACATATGTCAATTTCATTATCTCTTTATCAGAAAGTGCGCTTGGAATGAAATGATTCGACTTGCTAACCAGAAATGATGGGAGGTACTATTTATTTTAGAATTCAACCACTTAATATCAATGACAAATGCAATTCAAGATGAAAAACTCTATTGTTTGTTGCAATTGAATGAATTCATGTTATAGACGATTCATGGAAATTGTTTTTTTAATGAATATGGTCGTTAAGAAAGAGTCAATAGATTATTTCATGGGTAATGAATGAAAAATATTTCTTGTAATAAGAAGAGGAGATAATTATCTTAAGGTGATTAGAAAGTCTCATTATTTTGTAATAATATAAGTTCACATTGGCATGAAATGCTATCCAAGATGAATGACTCATTCGGCTGATAGACGCAAACAGATTTGGAGTAATAATGGTGTTAATACTTGTTTGATTTAATTAATATACTTCATTGTTTAGCAACATATGTCAATTTCATTATCGCTTTATCAAAAAGTGTGTTTGGAATCAAATGATTCGATTGGCCAACCAGAAATGGTGAGAGGTACTCTTTATTTTAGAATTCAACCAATTAATATCAATAAGAAAAGCAATTCAAGGTCAAGAACTCTATTGTTTCTTGCAATTGAATGAATTCATGTCATAGATGATTCATGGAAATTGTTTTCATAATGAATATGGTCATTAAGAAAGAGTCAATAGATTATTTCATGGTTAATGAATGAAAAATAGTTCTTGTAACAAGAAGAGGAGATAATTATCTTTAGGTGATTAGAAAGTCTCATTATTTAGTAATTAAATAAGTTCACATTGGCATGAAATGCTATCCAAGACGAATGACTCATTCGGCTGATAGACGCAAATAGATTTGGAGTAATAATGGTGTTAATACTTGTTTGATTTAATCAATATACTTCATTGTTTAGCAACATATGTCAATTTCATTATGGCTTTATCAAAAAGTGTGTTTGGAATGAAAAGATTCGACCTACTAACCACAAATGATGGGAGGTACTCTTTATTTTAGAATTCAACCAATTAATATCAATAAGAAATGCAATTCAAAGTCAAGAACTCTATTGTTTCTTGCAATTGAATGAATTCATGTCCTAGACGATTCATGGAAAGTCTTTTTGTAATGAATATGGTCGTTAAGAAAGAGTCAATAGATTATTTCATTGTTAATGAATGAAAAATAGTTCTTGTAACAAGAAGAGGAGATAATTATCTTAAGGTGATTAGAAAGTCTCATTATTTAGTAGTTAAATAAGTTCACATTGGCATGAAATGCTATCAAAGACGAATGACTCATTTGGCTGATAGACGCAAACAGATTTGGAGTAATAATGGAGTTAATACTTGTTTGATTTAATTAATATACTTCATTGTTTAGCAATATATGTCAATTTCATTATCGCTTTATCAAAAAGTGTGCTTGGAATCAAAAGATTCAACCTTCTTCTAATCACAAATGATGGGAGGTACTCTTTATTTTAGAATTCAACCAATTAATATCAATAAGAAATGCAATTTAAGATCGAGAATTCTATTTTTTGTTGCAATTGAATGAATTCATGTTATAGACGATTCATGGAAATTGTTTTTATAATCAATATAGTCCTTAAGAAAGAGTCAATAGATAATTTCATGCTTAAAGAATGTAAAATAGTTCCTGTAATAAGAAGAGGAGCCTAAGTGTCTTAAGGTGATTAGAAATTCTCATTATTTAGTAATTAAATAAGTTCACATTTGCATGAAATGCTATCCAAGACGAATGACTCATTTGGCTGATAGACGCAAACAGATTTAGAGTAATAATGGTGTTAATACTTGTTTGATTTAATTAATGTACTTCATTTTTTAGCAACATATGTCAATTTCATTATCACTTTATCAAAAAGTGTGTTTGGAATCAAAAGATTCGACTTTCTAACCAAAAATGATGGGAGGTACTCTTTATTTTAGAATTTGACCAATTTATATCAATAAGAAATGCAATTTAAGATCCAGAATTCTATTTTTTGTTGCAATTGAATGAATTCATGTTATAAACAATTCATGGCAATTGTTTTCGTAATAAATATAGTCCTTAAGAAAGAGTCAACAGATAATTTCATGCTAAAAGAATGTAAAATAGATCTTGTAATAAGAAAAGGAGCCTAATTATCTTAAGGTGATTAGAAAGTCTCATTATTTAGTAATTAAATAAGTTCACATTGGCATGAAATGCTATCCCAGACGAATGACTCATTTGGCTGATAGACGCAAACATATTTTGAGAAATAATGGTGTTAATACTTGTTTGATTTTATTAATATACTTCATTGTTTAGCCACATATGTCAATTTCATTATCACTTTATCAAAAAGTGTGTTTGGAATCAAAAGATTCGACTTTCTAACCAAAAATGATGGGAGGTACTCTTTATTTTAGAATTTGACCAATTTATATCAATAAGAAATGCAATTTAAGATCCAGAATTCTATTTTTTGTTGCAATTGAATGAATTCATGTTATAAACAATTCATGGCAATTGTTTTCGTAATAAATATAGTCCTTAAGAAAGAGTCAACAGATAATTTCATGCTAAAAGAATGTAAAATAGATCTTGTAATAAGAAAAGGAGCCTAATTATCTTAAGGTGATTAGAAAGTCTCATTATTTAGTAATTAAATAAGTTCACATTGGCATGAAATGCTATCCCAGACGAATGACTCATTTGGCTGATAGACGCAAACATATTTTGAGAAATAATGGTGTTAATACTTGTTTGATTTTATTAATATACTTCATTGTTTAGCCACATATGTCAATTTCATTATCGCTTTATCAAAAAGTGTGTTTGGAATCAAATGATTTGACTTGCTAACTAGAAATGATGGGAGGTACTCTTTATTTTAGAATTCAACCAATTAATATCAATAAGAAATCCAGTTCAAGATCAAGAACTCTATTTTTTGTTGCAATTGAATGAATTCATGTTATCGACGATTCATGGAAATTCTTTTCATAATGAATATAGTCGTTAAGAAAGAGTCAACATATAATTTCATGGTCAATGCATGAAAAATAATTCTTGTAACAAGAAGAGTAGCCTAATTAACTTGAGGTGATTAGAAACTCTCTTTATTTAGAAACTAAACAAGATCACATTGGCATGAAATGAAATCGAAGGTGAATGACACATTTGGCTGATGGACGCAAACAGATTTGGAGTAATAATGGTGTGAATACTTGTTTGATTTAATTAATATACTTCATTGGTTAGCAACATATGTCAATTTCGTTATCGCTTTATCAGAAAGTGCGCTTGGAATGAAATGATTCGACTTGCTAACCAGAAATGATGGGAGGTACTCTTTATTTTAGAATTCAACCAATTAATATCAATAACAAATGCAATTCAAGATCAAAAACTCTATTGTTTGTTGCAATTGAATGAATTCATGTTATAGACGATTAATAGAAATTGTTTTCATATTGAATATAGTCGTTAAGAATGAGTCAACATATAATTTCATGGTCAATGCATGAAAAATAATTCTTGTAACAAGAAGAGGAGCCTAATTAGATTGAGGTGATTAGAAAGTCTCATTATTTAGGAACTAAACAAGTTCAGATTGGCATGAAATGCAATCCAAGATGAATGACACATTTGGCTGATTGATACAAACAGATTTGGAGTAATAATGGTGTTAATACATGTTTTATTTAATTAATATACTTCATTGGTTAGCAACATATGTCAATTTCATTATCGCTGTATCAAAAAGTGTGTTTGGAATCAATTTCTTCGACTTGCTAACCATAATTGATGGGATGTACTCTTTACTTTACAATTCAACCAATTAATATCAATAAGAAAAGCAATTCAAGGTCAAGAACTCTATTGTTTCTTGCAACTGAATGAATTCATGTCCTAGATGATTCATGGAAAGTCTTTTTGTAATGAATATGGTCGTTAAGAAAGAGTCAATAGATTATTTCATTGTTAATGAATGAAAAATAGTTCTTGTCACAAGAAGAGGAGATAATTATCTTAAGGTGATTAGAAAGTCTCATTATTTAGTAATTAAATAAGTTCACATTGGCATGAAATGCTATCCAAGACGAATGACTCATTCGACTGATAGACGCGAACGGATTTGGAGTAATAATGGAGTTAATACTTGTTTGATTTAATTAATATACTTCATTGTTTAGCAAGATATGTCAATTTCATTATGGCTTTATCAAAAAGTGTGTTTGGAATCAAAAGATTCGACCTTCTAACCACAAATGATGGGAGGTACTCTTTATTTTAGAATTTGACCAATTAATATCGATAAGAAATGATATTTAAGATCAAGAATTCTATTTTTTGTTGCAATTGAATGAATTCATGATATAGACAATTCATGGAAATTGTTTTCGTAATAAATATAGTCCTTAAGAAAGAGTCAACAGATAATTTCATGCTTAAAGAATGTAAAATAGTTCTTGTAATAAGAAGAGGAGCCTAAGTATCTTAAGGTGATTAGAAAGTCTCATTATTTAGTAATTAAATAAGTTCACATTGGCATGAAATGCTATCCAAGACGAATGACTCATTTGGCTGATAAACGCAAACAGATTTGGAGTAATAATGGTGTTAATACTTGTTTGATTTAATTAATGTACTTCATTTTTTAGCAACATATGTCAATTTCATTATCGCTTTATCAAAAAGTGTGTTTGGAATCAAAAGATTCGACTTTCTAACCACAAATGATGGGAGGTACTCTTTATTTTAGAATTTGACCAATTAATATCGATAAGAAATGATATTTAAGATCAAGAATTCTATTTTTTGTTGCAATTGAATGAATTCATGATATAGACAATTCATGGAAATTGTTTTCGTAATAAATATAGTCCTTAAGAAAGAGTCAACAGATAATTTCATGCTAAAAAAATGTAAAATAGATCTTGTAATAAGAAAAGGAGCCTAATTATCTTAAGGTGATTAGAAAGTCTCATTATTTAGTAATTAAATAAGTTCACATTGGCATGAAATGCTATCCAAGACGAATGACTCTTTTGGCTGATGGACGCATACAGATTTGGAGTAATAACGGTGTTAATACTTGTTTGATTTAATTAATATACTTCATTGTTTTGCAACATATGTCAATTTCGTTATGGCTTTATCAAAAAGTGTGCTTGGAATCAAATGATTCAACTTGCTAACCAGAAATGATGGGAGGTACTCTTTATTTTAGAATTCAACCAATTAATATCAATAAGAAATGCAATTCAAGATCGAGAATTCTAGTTTTTGTTGCAATTGAATGAATTCATGTTATAGACGATTCATGGAAATTGTATTCATAATGAATATAGTCGTTACGAAAGATTCAACATATAATTTCATCGTCATAAAAAATAGTTCTTGTAAGTAGAAGTGGAGCCTAATTATCTTAAGGTGATTAGAAAGTCTCATTATTTAGTAATTAAATAAGTTCACATTGGCATGAAATGCTATCCAAGGCGAATGACTCATTTGGCTGATGGACGCAAACAGATTTGGAGTAATAATAGTATTAATACTTGTTTGATTTAATTAATATACTTTGTTGTTTAGCAACATATGTCAATTTCATTATCGTTTTATCAAAAAGTGTGTTTGGAATCAAAAGATTCGACTTGCTAACCACAAATGATGGGAGGTACTCTTTATTTTAGATTTCAACCAATTAATATCAATAAGTAATGCAATTCAAGGTCAAGAACTCTATTGTTTCTTGCAATTGAATGAATTAATGTTATAGATTTTTCATGGAAATTGTTTTCGTAATGAATATGGTTGTTAAGAAAGAGTCAATAGATTCTTTCGTGGTTAATGAATGAAAAATAGTTTTTGTAACAAGAAGAGGAGCCTAATTATCTTAAGGTGATTAGAAAGTCTCATTATTTAGTAATTAAATAAGTTCACTTTGGCATGAAATGCAATCCAAGATGAATGACTCATTTGGCTGATGGACGCAAAGAAATTTGGAGTAGTAATGGTGTTAATACTTGTTTGATTTAATCAATATAGTTCATTGTTTAGCAACATATGTCAATTTCATTATCGCTTTATCAAAAAGTGATTCGACTTGCTAACCACAAATGATGGGAGGTACTCTTTCTTTTACAATTCAACCAATTAATATCAATAAGAAATGCAATTCAAGGTCAGGAACACTATTCTTTCTTGCAATTGAATGAATTTATGTTATAGACGATTCATGGAAATTGTTTTCGTAATGAATATGGTCGTTAAGAAAGAGTCAATAGATTATTTCATGGTTAATGAATGAGAAATAGTTCTTGTAACAAGAAGAGGAGATAATTATCTTAAGGTGATTAGAAAGTCTCATTATTTAGTAATTAAATAAGTTCATATTGGCATGAAATGCTATCCAAGACGAATGACTCATTCGGCTGATAGATGCAAACATATTTGGAGTAATAATGGAGTTAATACTTGTTTGATTTAATTAATATACTTCATTGCTTAGCAATATATGTCAATTTCATTATCGCTTTATCAAAAAGTGTGTTTGGAATGAAAAGATTCGACCTTCTTCTAATCACAAATGATGGGAGGTACTCTTTATTTTAGAATTCAACCAATTAATATCAATAAGAAATGCAATTTAAGATGAAGAATTCTATTTTTTGTTGCAATTGAATGAATTCATGTTATAGACGATTCATGGAAATTGTTTTCGTCATGAATATAGTCCTTCAGAAAGAGTCAACAGATAATTTCATGCTTAAAGAATGTAAAATAGTTCTTGTAATAAGAAGAGGAGCCTAATTATCTTAAGGTGATTAGAAAGTCTCATTATTTAGTAATTAAATAAGTTTACATTGGCATGAAATGCTATCCCAGACGAATGACTCATTTGGCTAATAGATGCAAAGAGATTTGGAGTAATAATGGTGTTAATACTTGTTTGATTTAATCAACATACTTCATTGTTTTACAACATATGTCAATTTCATTATCGCTTCATCAAAAAGTGTGTTTGGAATCAAAAGATTTGACTTGCTAACCACAAATGATGGGAGGTACTCTTTCTTTTACAATTCAACCAATTAATATCAATAAGAAATGCAATTCAAGGTCAGGAACTCTATTCTTTCTTGCAATTGAATGAATTTATGTTATAGACGATTCATGGAAATTGTTTTCGTAATGAATATGGTCGTTAAGAAAGAGTCAATAGATTATTTCATGGTTAATGAATGAAAAATAGTTCTTGTAACAAGAAGAGGAGATAATTATCTTAAGGTAATTCGAAAGTCTCATTATTTAGTAATTAAATAAGTTCACATTGGCATGAAATGCTATCCAAGACAAATGACTCATTCGGCTTATAGACGCAAACAGATTTGGAGTAATAATGGAGTTAATACTTGTTTGATTTAATTAATATACTTCATTTTTTAGCAATATATGTCAATTTCATTATCGCTTTATCAAAAAGTGTGTTTGGAATGAAAAGATTCGACCTTCTTCTAATCACAAATGATGGGAGGTACTCTTTATTTTAGAATTCAACCAATTAATATCAATAAGAAATGCAATTTAAGATCGAGAATTCTATTTTTTGTTGCAATTGAATGAATTCATGTTATAGACGATTCATGGAAATTGTTTTCGTAATGAATATAATCCTTAAGAAAGAGTCAACAGATAATGTCATGCTTAAAGAATGTAAAATAGTTCTTGTAATAAGAAGAGGAGCCTAAGTATCTTAAGGAGATTAGAAAGTCTCATTATTTAGTAATTAAATAAGTTCACAACGGCATGAAATGCTATCCAAGACGAATGACTCATTTGGCTGATGGACGCAAAACGATTTGGAGTAATAATGGTATTAATACTTGTTTGATTTAATTAATAGACTTCATTAGTTAGCAACATATGTCAATTTCATTATCGCTTTATCAGAAAGTGCGCTTGGAAGGAAATGATTCAACTTGTTAACCATAAATGATGGGACATACTCTTTATTTTAGAATTCAACCAATTAATATCAATAACAAATGCAATTCAAGATCAAAAACTCTATTGTTTGTTGCAAATGAATGAATTCATGTTCTAGACGATTAATAGAAATTGTTTTCATAATAAATATAGTTATTAAGAAAGAGTCAACATATAATTTCATGGTCAATGCATGAAAAATAATTCTTGTAACAAGAAGAGGAGCCTAATTAGCTTGAGGTGATTAGAAAGTCTCATTATTTAGGAACTAAACAAGTTCAGATAGGAAAGTCTCATTATTTAGGAACTAAACAAGTTCAGATTGGCCTGCAATGCAATCCAAGGTCAATGACACATTTGGCTGATTGATGTAAACAGATTTGAAGTAATAATGTTGTTAATACATGTTTTATTTAATTAATATACTTCATTGGTTAGCAAGATATGTCAATTTCATTATCGCTTTATCAAAAAGTGTGTTTGGAATCAAATGATTCGACTTGCTAACCATAATTGATGGGATGTACTCTTTACTTTAGAATTCAACCAATTAATATCAATAAGAAAAGCAATTCAAGGTGAAGAACTCTATTGTTTCTTGCAATTGAATGAATTCATGTTCTAGACGATTCATGGAAAGTGTTTTCGTAATGAATATGGTCGTTAAGAAAGAGTCAATAGATTATTTCATTGTTAATGAATGAAAAATAGTTCTTGTAACAAGAAGAGGAGATAATTATCTTAAGGTGATTAGAAAGTCTCATTATTTAGTAATTAAATAAGTTCACATTGGCATGAAATGCTATCCAAGACGAATGACTCCTTCGGCTGATAGACGCAAACAGATTTGGAGTGATAATGGTGTTAATACTTGTTTGATTTAATTAATATACTTCATTGTTTAGCAATATATGTCAATTTCATTATCGCTTTATCAAAAAGTGTGTTTGAAATCAAAAGATTCGACCTTCTTCTAATCACAAATGATGGGAGGTACTCTTTATTTTAGAATTCGTCCAATTAATATCAATAAGAAATGCAATTTAAGATGAAGAATTCTATTTTTTGTTGCAATTGAATGAATTCATGTTATAGACGATTCATGCAAATTATTTTCGTAATGAATATAGTCCTTCAGAAAGAGTCAACAGATAATTTCATGCTTAAAGAATGTAAAATAGTTCTTGTAATAAGAAGAGGAGCCTAAGTATCTTAAGGTGATTAGAAAGTCTCATTATTTAGTAATTAAAGAAGTTCACATTGGCATGAAATGCTATCCAAGACAAACATTTGGCTGATAGATGCAAACAGATTTGGAGTAATAATGGTGTTAATACTTGTTTGATTTAATAAATGTACTTCATTTTTTAGCAACATATGTCAATTTCATTATCGCTTTATCAAAAAGTGTGTTTGGAATCAAAAGATTCGACTTTCTAACCACAAATGATCAGAGGTACTCTTTATTTTGGAATTCAACCAATTAATATCAATAAGAAATGCAATTTAAGGTCAAGAATTCTATTTTTTGTTGCAATTGAATGAATTCATGTTATAGACGATTCATGGAAATTGTTTTCGTCATGAATATAGTCCTTCAGAAAGAGTCAACAGATAATTTCATGCTTAAAGAATGTAAAATGGTTCTTATAATAAGAAGAGGAGATAATTATCTTAAGGTGATTAGAAAGTCTCATTATTTAGTAATTAAATAAGTTAACATTGGCATGAAATGCTATCCAAGACGAATGACTCATTCGGCTGATAGACGCAAACAGATTTGGAGTGATAATGGTGTTAATACTTGTTTGATTTAATTAATATACTTCATTGTTTAGCAATATATGTCAATTTCATTATCGCTTTATCAAAAAGTGTGTTTGAAATCAAAAGATTCGACCTTCTTCTAATCACAAATGATGGGAGGTACTCTTTATTTTAGAATTCGTCCAATTAATATCAATAAGAAATGCAATTTAAGATCAAGAATTCTATTTTTTGTTGCAATTGAATGAATTCATGTTATAGACGATTCATGGAAATTGTTTTCGTAATGAATATAGTCCTTAAGAAAGAGTTAACAGATAATTTCATGCTTAAAGAATGTAAAATATTTCTTGTAATAAGAAGAGGAGCCTAAGTATCTTAAGGTGATTAGAAAGTCTCATTATTTAGTAATTAAATAAGTTCACATTGGCATGACATGATATCCAAGACGAATGACTCATTTGGCTGATAGACGCAAACAGATTTGGAGTAATAATGGTGTTAATACTTGTTTGATTTAATTAATATACTTCATTGTTTTGCAACATATGTCAATTTCGTTATGGCTTTATCAAAAAATGTGCTTGGAATCAAATGATTCGACTTGCTAACCAGAAATGATGGGAGGTACTCTTTATTTTAGAATTCAACCAATTAATATCAATAAAAAATGCAATTCAAGGTCAAGAACTCTATTGTTTCTTGCAATTGAATGAATTCATGTTATAGACTATTCATGGAAATTGTTTTCGTAATGAATATGGTCGTTAAGAAAGAGTCAATAGATTATTTCCTGGTTAATGAATGAAAAATAGTTCTTGTAACAAGAAGAGGAGATAATTATCTTAAGGTGATTCGAAAGTCTAATTATTTAGTTAGTAAATAAGTTCACATTGGCATGAAATGCTATCCAAGACGAATGACTCGTTTGGCTGGTGGACGCAAATAGATTTGGAGTAATAATAGTGTTAATACTGGTTTGATTTAATTAATATACTTCATTGTTTAGCAACATATGTCAATTTCATTATCGCCTTAGCAGAAAGTGCGCTTGGAATGAAATGATTCGACTTGCTAACCACAAATGATGGGAGGTACTCTTTATTTTAGAATTCAACCAATTAATATCAATAAGAAATGCAATTCAAGGTCAAGAACTCTCTTGTTTCTTGCAATTGAATGAATTCATGTTATAGACGATTCATGGAAATTGTTTTCGTAATGAATATGGTCGTTAAGAAAGAGTCAATAGATTATTTCATGGTTAATGAATGAAAAATAGTTCTTGTGAGAAGAAGAGGAGATAATTATCTTAAGGTGATTAGAAAGTCACATTATTGAGTAATTAAATAAGTTCACATTGGCATGAAATGCTATCCAAGACGAATGACTCATTTGGCTGATGGATGCATACAGATTTGGAGTAATAAGGGTGTTAATACTTGTTTGATTTAATTAATATACTTCATTGTTTTGCAACATATGTCAATTTCGTTATGGCTTTAGCAAAAAGTGTGCTTGGAATCAAATGATTCGACTTGCTAACTAGAAATGATGGGAGGTACTCTTTATTTTAGAATTCAACCAATTAATATCAATAAGAGATGCAATTCAAAATCGAGAATTCTACTTTTTGTTGCAGTTGAATGAATTCATGTTATAGACGATTCATGGAAATTATTTTCATAAAGAATATAGTCGTTAAGAAAGAGTCAACATATAATTTCATCGTTAATGCATAAAAAATAGTTCTTGTAACAAGAAGAAGAGCCTAATTATCTTAAGGCGATTAGAAAGTTTCATTATTTAGTAATTAAATAAGTTCACATTGGCATGAAAAGCTATCCAAGACGAATGACTCATTTGGCTGATGGACACAAACAGATTTGGAGTAATAATAGTGTTAATACTTGTTTGATTTAATTAATATACTTAATTGTTTAGCAACATATGTCAATTTCATTATCGCTTTATCAAAAAGTGTTTTTGGAATCAAAAGATTCGACTTACTAACCACAAATGATGGGAGGTACTCTTTATTTTAGAATTCAACCAATTAATATCAATAAGAAATGCAATTCAAGGTCAAGAACTCTATTGTTTCTTGCAGTTGAATGAATTCATGTTATAGACGATTCATGGAAATTCTTTTCGTAATGAATATGGTCCTTAAGAAAGAGTCAATAGATTATTTCATGGTTAATGAATGAAAAATAGTTCTTGTGACAAGAACAGGAGATAATTATCTTAAGGTGATTAGAAAGTCTCATTATTTAGTAATTAAATAAGTTCACATTAACATGAAATGCTATCCAAGACGAATGACTCATTTGGCTAATAGACGCAAACAGATTTGGAGTAATAATGGTGTTAATACTTGTTTGATTTAATTAATATACTTCATTGTTCAACAACATATGTCAATTTCATTATCGCTTTATCAAAAAGTGTGTTTGCAATCAAAAGATTCGACTTGCTCACCATAAATGATGGGAGGTACTCTTTATTTTAGAATTCAAACAATTAATATCAATAAGAAATGCAATTCAAGGTCAAGAACTCTATTGTTTCTTGCAATTGAATGAATTCATGTTATAGACGATTCATGAAAATTGTTTTCGTAATGAATATGGTCGTTAAGAAAGTGTCAACATAAAATTTCATCGTCAATGCATAAAAAATAGTTCTTGTAACCAGAAGAGGAGCCTAATTTTCTTAAGGTGATTGGAAAGTCTCATTGTTTAGTAATTAAATAAGTTCACATTGGCATGAAATGCTATCCAAGACGAATGACTCATTTGGCTGATGGACGCATACAGATTTGGAGTAATAAGGGTGTTAATACTTTGTTGATTTAATTAATATATTTCATTGTTTTGCAACATATGTCAATTTCGTTATAGCTTTAGCAAAAAGTGTGCTTGGAATCAAATGATTCGACTTGCTAACTAGAAATGATGGGAGCTACTCTTTATTTTAGAATTCAACCATTTAATATCAATAAGAGATGCAATTCAAAATCGAGAATTCTACATTTTGTTGCAATTGAATGAATTCATGTTATAGACGATTCATGGAAACTGTTTTCATAATGAATATAGTCGTTAAGAAAGAGTCAACATATAATTTCATCGTGAATGCATAAAAAATAGTTCTTGTAACCAGAAGAGGAGCCTAATTATCTTAAGGGGACTAGAAAGTCTCATTATTTAGTAATTAAATAAGTTCACATTGGCATGAAAAGCTATCCAAGACGAATGACTCATTTGGCTGATGGACGCAAACATATTTGGAGTAATAATAGTGTTAATACTCGTTTGATTTAATTAATATACTTAATTGGTTAGCAACATATGTCAATGTCATTATCGCTTTATCAGAAAGTGCGCTTGGAATGAAATGATTCGACTTGCTAACCAGAAATGATGGGAAGTACTCTTTATTTTAGAATTCAACCAATTAATATCAATAAGAAATGCAATTCAAGGTCAAGAACTCTATTGTTTCTTGCAATTGAATGAATTCACGTTCTAGACGATTCATGGAAATTGTTTTCGTAATCAATATGGTCATTAAGAAAGAGTCAATGGATTATTTCATGGTTAATGAATGAAAAATAGTTCTTGTAACAAGAAGAGGAGATAGTTATCTTAAGGTGATTGGAAAGTCTCATTATTTAGTAATTAAATAAGTTCACATTGGCATGAAATGCTATCCAAGATGAATGACTCATTTGGCTGATAGAAGCAAACAGATTTATAGTAATAATGGTGTTAATACTTGTTTGATTTAATTAATATACTTCATTGTTTAGCAACATATGTAAATTTCATTATTGCTTTATCAAAAAGTGTGTTTGGAATCAAAAGATTCGACTTGCTAACCATAAATGATGGGAGGTATTCTTTATTTTAGAATTCAACCAATTAATATCAATAAGGAATGCAATTCAAGGTCAAGAACTCTATTGTTTCTTGCAATTGAATGAATTCATGTTATAGACGATTCATGGAAATTGTTTTCATAACGAATGTGGTCGTTAAGAAAGAGTCAATAGATTATTTCATGGTTAATGAATGAAAAATAGTTCTTGTAACAAGAAGAGGAGATAATTATCTTAAGGTGATTAGAAAGTCTCATTATTTAGTAATTAAATAAGTTCACATTGGCATGAAATTCTATCCAAGACGAATGACTCATTTGGCTGATAGACGCAAACAGATTTGGAGTAATAATGGTGTTAATAATTGTTTGATTTAATTAATATACTTCATTGTTTAGCAACATATGTCAATTTCATTTTCGCTTTATCAAAAAGTGTGTTTGGAATCAAAAGATTCGACTTGCTAACCACAAAAGATGGGAGGTACTCTTTATTTTAGAATTCAACCAATTAATATCAATAAGAAATGCAATTCAAGGTGAAGAACTCTATTGTTTCTTGCAATTGAATGATTTCATGTTATAGATGATTCATGGAAATTGTTTTCGTAATGATTATGGTCGTTAGGAAAGTGTCAATAGATTATTTCATGGTTAATGAATGAAAAATAGTTCTTGTAACAACAAGAGGAGATAATTATCTTAAGGTGATTATAAAGTCTCATTATTTAGTAATTAAATAAGTTCACATTGGCATGAAATGCTATCCAAGACGAATGACTCATTTGGCTGATGGACGCATACAGATTTGGAGTAATAAGGGGGTTAATACTTGTTTGATTTAATTAATATACTTCATTGTTTTGCAACATCTGTCAATTTCGTTATGGCTTTAGCAAAAATTGTGCTTGGAATCAAATGATTCAACTTGCTAACTAGAAATGATGGGAGGTACTCTTTATTTTAGAATTCAACCAATTAATATCAATAAGAGATGCAATTCAAAATCGAGAATTCTATTGTTTGTTGCAATTGAATGAATTCATGTTATAGACGATTCATGGAAATTATTTTCGTAATGAATATGGTCGTTAAGAAAGAGTCAATAGATTATTTCATGGTTAATGAATGAAAAATAGTTCTTGTAACAAGAAGAGGAGATAATTATCTTAAGGTGATTAGAAAGTCTCATTATTTAGTAATTAAATAAGTTCACATTGGCATGAAATTCTATCCAAGACGAATGACTCATTTGGCTGATAGACGCAAACAGATTTGGAGTAATAATGGTGTTAATAATTGTTTGATTTAATTAATATACTTCATTGTTTAGCAACATATGTCAATTTCATTTTCGCTTTATCAAAAAGTGTGTTTGGAATCAAAAGATTCGACTTGCTAACCACAAAAGATGGGAGGTACTCTTTAATTTAGAATTCAACCAATTAATATCAATAAGAAATGCAATTCAAAATCGAGAATTCTATTTTTTGTTGCAATTGAATGAATTCATGTTATAGACGATTCATGGAAATTACTTTCGTAATGAATATGGTCATTAAGAAAGAGTCAATAGATTATTTCATGGTTAATGAATGAGAAATAGTTCTTGTGACAAGAAGAGGAGATAATTATCTTAAGGTGATTAGAAAGTCTCATTATTTAGTAATTAAATAAGTTCACATTGGCATGAAATGCTACCCAAGATGAATGACTCATTTGGCTGATAGACGCAAACAGATTTGGAGTAATAATGGTGTTAATACTTGTTTGATTTAATTAATATACTTCATTGTTTAGCAACATATGTCAATTTCATTATCGCTTTATCAAAAAGTGTGTTTGGAATCAAAAGATTCGACTTGCTAACCACTAATGATGAGAGGTACTCTTTATTTTAGAATTCAACCAATTAATATCAATAAGAAATGCAATTCAAGGTCAAGAACTCTATTGTTTCTTGCAATTGAATGAATTCATGTTATAGATGATTCATGGAAATTGTTTTCGTAATGAATGTGGTCGTTAAGAAAGAGTCAATAGATTATTTCATGGTTAATGAATGAAAAATGGTTCTTGTAGCAAGAAGAGGAGATAATTATCTTATGGTGATTAGAAAGTCTCATTATTTAGTAATTAAATAAGTTCACATTGGCATGAAATGCTATCCAAGACGAATGACTCATTTGGCTGATAGACGCAAACAGATTTGGAGTAATAATGGTGTTAATACTGGTTTGATTTAATTAATATACTTCATTATTTAGCAACATATGTCAATTTCATTATCGCTTTATCAAAATGTGTGTTTGGAATCAAAAGATTCGACTTGCTAACCACAAATGATGGGAGGTATTCTTTATTTTAGAATTCAACCAATTAATATCAATAAGAAATGCAATTCAAGGTCAAGAACTCTATTATTTCTTGCAATTGAATGAATTCATGTTATAGATTTTTCATGGAAATTGTTTTCGTAAGGAATATGGTCGTTAAGAAAGTGTCAATAGATTATTTCATTGTTAATGAATGAAAAATAGTTCTTGTAACAAGAAGTGGAGATAATTATCTTAAGGTGATTAGAAAGTCTCATTATTTAGTAATTAAATAAGTTCACATTGGCATGAAATGCTACCCAAGACGAATGACTCATTTGGCTGATAGACACAAACAGATTTGGAGTAATAATGGTGTTAATACTTGTTTGATTTAGTTAATATACTTCATTGTTTAACAACATATGTCAATTTCATTATCGCTTTTTCAAAAAGTTTGTTTGGAATCAAAAGATTCGACTTGCTAACCACAAATGATGGGAAGTATTCTTTATTTTAGAATTCAACTAATTAATATCAATAAGAAATGCAATTTAAGGTCAAGAACTCTATTGTTTCTTGCAATTGAATGAATTCATGTTATAGATTTTTCATGGAAATTGTTTTCGTAATGAATATGGTGGTTAAGAAAGAGTTAGTAGATTATTTCATGGTTAATGAATGAAAAATAGTTCTTGTAACAAGAAGTGGAGATAATTATCTTAAGGTGATTAGAAAGTCTCATTATTTAGTAATTAAATAAGTTCACATTGGCATGAAATGCTACCCAAGACGAATGACTCATTTGGCTGATAGACGCAAACAGATTTGGAGTAATAATGGTGTTAATACTTGTTTGATTTAATTAATATACTTCATTATTTAGCAACATATGTCAATTTCATTATCGCTTTATCAAAAAGTGTGTTTGGAATCAAAAGATTCGACTTGCTAACCACAAATGATGGGAGGTACTCTTTATTTTAGAATTCAACCAATTAATATCAATAAGAAATGCAATTCAAGGTCAAGAACTCTATTGTTTCTTGCAATTGAATGAATTCATGTTATAGATTTTTCATGGAAATTGTTTTCGTAATGAATATGGTCGTTAAGAAAGAGTCAGTAGATTATTTCATGGTTAATGAATGAAAAAGAGTTCTTGTAACAAGAAGTGGAGATAATTATCTTAAGGTGATTAGAAAGTCTCATTATTTAGTAATTAAATAAGTTCACATTGGCATGAAATGCTACCCAAGACGAATGACTCATTTGGCTGATAGACGCAAACAGATTTGGAGTAATAATGGTGTTAATACTTGTTTGATTTAGTTAATATACTTCATTGTTTAGCAACATATGTCAATTTCATTATCGCTTTTTCAAAAAGTTTGTTTGGAATCAAAAGATTCGACTTGCTAACCACAAATGATGGGAGGTACTCTTTATTTTAGAATTCAACCAATTAATATCAATAAGAAATGCAATTCAAGGTCAAGAACTCTATTGTTTCTTGCAATTGAATGAATTCATGTTATAGACGATTCATGGAAATTGTTTTCGTAATGAATATGGTCGTTAAGAAAGAGGCAATAGATTATTTCATTGTTAATGAATGAGAAATAGTTCTTGTAACAAGAAGAGGAGATAATTATCTTAAGGTGATTAGAAAGTCTCATTATTTAGTAATTAAATAAGTTCACATTGGCATGAAATGCTATCCAAGATGAATGACTCATTTGGCAGATAGACGCAAACAGATTTGGAGTAATAATGGTGTTAATACTTGTTTGAATTAATTAATATACTTCATTGGTTAGCAACATATGTCAATGTCATTATCGCTTTATCAGAAAGTGTGTTTGGAATCAAAAGATTCGACTTGCTAACCACAAATGATGGGAGGTACTCTTTATTTTAGAATTCAACCAATTAATATCAATAAGAAATGCAATTCAAGGTCAAGAACTCTATTATTTCTTGCAATTGAATGAATTCATGTTATAGATTTTTCATGGAAATTGTTTTCGTAAGGAATATGGTCGTTAAGAAAGAGTCAGTAGATTATTTCGTGGTTAATGAATGAAAAATAGTTCTTGTAACAAGAAGTGGAGATAATTATCTTAAGGTGATTAGAAAGTCTCATTATTTAGTAATTAAATAAGTTCACATTGGCATGAAATGCTACCCAAGACGAATGACTCATTTGGCTGATAGACGCAAACAGATTTGGAGTAATAATGGTGTTAATACTTGTTTGATTTAGTTAATATACTTCATTGTTTAGCAACATATGTCAATTTCATTATCGCTTTTTCAAAAAGTTTGTTTGGAATCAAAAGATTCGACTTGCTAACCACAAATGATGGGAGGTATTCTTTATTTTAGAATTCAACCAATTAATATCAATAAGAAATGCAATTCAAGGTCAAGAACTCTATTATTTCTTGCAATTGAATGAATTCATGTTATAGATTTTTCATGGAAATTGTTTTCGTAAGGAATATGGTCGTTAAGAAAGAGTCAGTAGATTATTTCGTGGTTAATGAATGAAAAATAGTTCTTGTAACAAGAAGTGGAGATAATTATCTTAAGGTGATTAGAAAGTCTCATTATTTAGTAATTAAATAAGTTCACATTGGCATGAAATGCTACCCAAGACCAATGACTCATTTGGCTGATAGACGCAAACAGATTTGGAGTAATAATGGTATTAATACTTGTTTGATTTAGTTAATATACTTCATTGTTTAGCAACATATGTCAATTTCATTATCGCTTTTTCAAAAAGTTTGTTTGGAATCAAAAGATTCGACTTGCTAACCACAAATGATGGGAGGTACTCTTTATTTTAGAATTCAACCAATTAATATCAATAAGAAATGCAATTCAAGGTCAAGAACTCTATTGTTTCTTGCAATTGAATGAATTCATGTTATAGATTTTTCATGGAAATTGTTTTCGTAATGAATATGGTCGTTAAGAAAGAGTCAGTAGATTATTTCATGGTTAATGAATGAAAAAATAGTTCTTGTAACAAGAAGAGGAGATAATTATCTTAAGGTGATTAGAAAGTCTCATTATTTAGTAATTAAATAAGTTCACATTGGCATGAAATGCTATCCAAGACGAATGACTCATTTGGCTGATAGACGCAAACAGATTTGGAGTAATAATGGTGTTAATACTTGTTTGATTTAGTTAATATACTTCATTGTTTAGCAACATATGTCAATTTCATTATCGCTTTTTCAAAAAGTTTGTTTGGAATCAAAAGATTTGACTTGCTAACCACAAATGATGGGAGGTACTCTTTATTTTAGAATTCAACCAATTAATATCAATAAGAAATGCAATTCAAGGTGAAGAACTCTATTGTTTCTTGCAATTGAATGAATTCATGTTATAGACGATTCATGGAAATTGTTTTTGTAATGAATATGGTCGTTAAGAAAGAGGCAATAGATTATTTCATTGTTAATGAATGAGAAATAGTTCTTGTAACAAGAAGAGGAGATAATTATCTTAAGGTGATTAGAAAGTCTCATTATTTAGTAATTAAATAAGTTCACATTGGCATGAAATCCTATCCAAGACGAATGACTCATTTGGCAGATGGACGCAAACAGATTTGGAGTAATAAGGGTGTTAATACTTGTTTGAATTAATTAATATACTTCATTGGTTAGCAACATATGTCAATGTCATTATCGCTTTATCAGAAAGTGCGCTTGGAATGAAATGATTCGACTTGCTAACCACAAATGATGGGAGGTACTCTTTATTTTAGAATTCAACCAATTAATATCAATAAGAAATGCAATTCAAGGTCAAGAACTCTATTGTTTCTTGCAATTGAATGAATTCATGTTATAGACGATTCATAAAAATTGTTTTCGTAAAGAATATGGTCGTTAAGAAAGAGTCAATAGATTATTTCATGGTTAATGAATGAAAAATAGTTCTTGTAACAAGAAGTGGAGATAATTATCTTAAGGTGATTAGAAAGTCTCATTATTTAGTAATTAAATAAGTTCACATTGGCATGAAATGCTATCCAAGACGAATGACTCATTTGGCTGATAGACGCAAACAGATTTGGAGTAATAATGGTGTTAATACTTGTTTGATTTAATTAATATACTTCATTGTTTTAGCAACATATGTCAATTTCATTATCGCTTTATCAAAAAGTGTGTTCGGAATCAAAAGATTCGACTTGCTAACCACAAATGATGGGAGGTATTCTTTATTTTAGAATTCAACCAATTAATATCAATAAGAAATGCAATTCAAGGTCAAGAACTCTATTATTTCTTGCAATTGAATGAATTCATGTTATAGATTTTTCATGGAAATTGTTTTCGTAAGGAATATGGTCGTTAAGAAAGAGTCAGTAGATTATTTCGTGGTTAATGAATGAAAAAAATAGTTCTTGTAACAAGAAGAAGAGGAGATAATTATCTTAAGGTGATTAGAAAGTCTCATTATTTAGTAATTAAATAAGTTCACATTGGCATGAAATGCTACCCAAGACGAATGACTCATTTGGCTGATAGACGCAAACAGATTTGGAGTAATAATGGTGTTAATACTTGTTTGATTTAGTTAATATACTTCATTGTTTAGCAACATATGTCAATTTCATTATCGCTTTTTCAAAAAGTTTGTTTGGAATCAAAAGATTCGACTTGCTAACCACAAATGATGGGAGGTATTCTTTATTTTAGAATTCAACCAATTAATATCAATAAGAAATGCAATTCAAGGTCAAGAACTCTATTATTTCTTGCAATTGAATGAATTCATGTTATAGATTTTCATGAAAATTGTTTTCGTAATGAATATGGTCGTTAAGAAAGAGTCAACAGATTATTTCATGGTTAATGAATGAAAAATAGTTCTTGTAACAAGAAGTGGAGATAATTATCTTAAGGTGATTAGAAAGTCTCATTATTTAGTAATTAAATAAGTTCACATTGGCATGAAATGCTATCCCAAGACGAATGACTCATTTGGCTGATAGACGCAAACAGATTTGGAGTAATAATGGTGTTAATACTTGTTTGATTTAGTTTAATATACTTCATTGTTTAGCAACATATGTCAATTTCATTATCGCTTTTTCAAAAAGTGTGTTTGGAATCAAAAGATTCGACTTGCTAACCACAAATGATGGGGAGGTATTCTTTATTTTAGAATTCAACCAATTAATATCAATAAGAAATGCAATTCAAGGTCAAGAACTCTATTATTTCTTGCAATTGAATGAATTCATGTTATAGATTTTTCATGAAAAATTGTTTTCGTAAGGAATATGGTCGTTAAGAAAGAGACAAATAGATTATTTCGTGGTTAATGAATGAAAAATAGTTCTTGTAACAAGAAGAGGAGATAATTATCTTAAGGTGATTAGAAAGTCTCATTATTTAGTAATTAAATAAGTTCACATTGGCATGAAATGCTACCAAGACGAATGACTCATTTGGCTGATAGACGCAAACAGATTTGGAGTAATAATGGTGTTAATACTTGTTTGATTTAGTTAATATACTTCATTGTTTAGCAACATATGTCAATTTCATTATCGCTTTTTCAAAAAGTTTGTTTGGAATCAAAAGATTCGACTTGCTAACCACAAATGATGGGAGGTATTCTTTATTTTAGAATTCAACCAATTAATATCAATAAGAAATGCAATTCAAGGTCAAGAACTCTATTGTTTCTTGCAATTGAATGAATTCATGTTATAGATTTTTCATGGAAATTGCTTTCGTAATGAATATGGTCGTTAAGAAAGAGTCAGTAGATTATTTCATGGTTAATGAATGAAAAATAGTTCTTGTAACAAGAAGTGGAGATAATTATCTTAAGGTGATTAGAAAGTCTCATTATTTAGTAATTAAATAAGTTCACATTGGCATGAAATGCTACCCAAGACGAATGACTCATTTGGCTGATAGATGCAAACAGATTTGGAGTAATAATGGTGTTAATACTTGTTTGATTTAGTTAATATACTTCATTGTTTAGCAACATATGTCAATTTCATTATCGCTTTATCAAAAGGTGTGTTTGGAATCAAAAGATTCGACTTGCTAACCACAAAAGATGGGAGGTACTCTTTATTTTAGAATTCAACCAATTAATATTAATAAGAAATGCAATTCAAGGTCAAGAACTCTATTGTTTCTTGCAATTGAATGAATTCATGTTATAGACGATTCATGGAAATTGTTTTCGTAATGAATATGGTCGTTAAGAAAGAGGCAATAGATTATTTCATTGTTAATGAATGAAAAATAGTTCTTGTAACAAGAAGAGGAGATAATTATCTTAAGGTGATTAGAAAGTCTCATTATTTAGTAATTAAATAAGTTCACATTGGCATGAAATGCTATCCAAGACGAATGACTCATTTGGCTGATAGACGCAAACAAATTTGGAGTAATATATGGTGTTAATACTTGTTTGATTTAATTAATATACTTCATTGTTTAGCAACATATGTCAATTTCATTATCGCTTTATCAAAAAGTGTGTTTGGAATCAAAAGATTCGACTTGCTAACCACAAATGATGGGAGGTACTCTTTATTTTAGAATTCAACCAATTAATATCAATAAGAAATGCAATTCAAGGTCAAGAACTCTATTGTTTCTTGCAATTGAATGAATTCATGTTATAGACGATTCATGAAAATTGTTTTCGTAATGAATATGGTCGTTAAGAAAAGAGTCAATAGATTATTTCATGGTTAATGAATGAGAAAATAGTTCTTGTGACAAGAAGAGGAGATAATTATCTTAAGGTGATTAGAAAGTCTCATTATTTAGTAATTAAATAAGTTCACATTGGCATGAAATGCTATCCAAGACGAATGACTCATTTGGCTGATAGACGCAAACAGATTTGGAGTAATAATGGTGTTAATACTTGTTTGATTTAATTAATTAATATACTTCATTGTTTAGCAACATATGTCAATTTCATTATCGCTTTATCAAAAAGTTTGTTTGGAATCAAAAGATTCAACTTGCTAACCACAAATGATGGGAGGTACTCTTTATTTTAGAATTCAACCAATTAATATCAATAAGAAATGCAATTCAAGGTCAAGAACTCTATTGTTTCTTGCAATTGAATGAATTCATGTTATAGACGATTCATGAAAATTGTTTTCGTAATGAATATGGTCGTTAAGAAAGAGTCAACATATAATTTCATCGTCAATGCATAAAAAATAGTTCTTGTAACCAGAAGAGGAGCCTAATTATCTTAAGGTGATTGGAAAGTCTCATTGTTTAATAATTAAATAAGTTCACATTGGCATGAAATGCTATCCAAGACGAATGACTCATTTGGCAGATAGACGCAAACAGATTTGGAGTAATAATGGTGTTAATACTTGTTTGATTTAATTAATATACTTCATTGTTTAGCAACATATGTCAATTTCATTATCGCTTTATCAAAAAGTGTGTTTGGAATCAAAAGATTCGACTTGCTAACCACAAATGATGGGAAGTACTCTTTATTTTAGAATTCAACCAATTAATATCAATAAGAAATACAATTGAAGGTCAAGAACTCTATTGTTTCTTGCAATTGAATGAATTCATGTTATAGACGATTCATGAAAATTGTTTTCGTAATGAATATGGTCGTTAAGAAAGAGTCAACATATAATTTCATCGTCAATGCATAAAAAATAGTTCTTGTAACCAGAAGAGGAGCCTAATTATCTTAAGGTGATTGGAAAGTCTCATTATTTAGTAATTAAATAAGTTGACATTGGCATGAAATCCTATCCAAGACGAATGACTCATTTGGCAGATGGACGCAAACAGATTTGGAGTAATAATGGTGTTAATACTTGTTTGATTTAATTAATATACTTCATTGGTTAGCAACATATGTCAATGTCATTATCGCTTTATCAGAAAGTGCGCTTGGAATGAAATGATTCGACTTGCTAACCAGAAATGATGGGAGGTACTCTTTATTTTAGAATTCAACCACTTAATATCAATAAGAAATGCAATTCAAGGTCAAGAACTCTATTGTTTCTTGCAATTGAATGAATTCATGTTATAGACGATTCATGGAAATTGTTTTCGTAATGAATATGGTCGTTAAGAAAGAGTCAATAGATTATTTCATGGTTAATGAATGAAAAATAGTTCTTGTAACAAGAAGAGGAGATAATTATCTTAAGGTGATTAGAAAGTCTCATTATTTAGTAATTAAATAAGTTCACATTGGCATGAAATGCTATCCAAGACGAATGACTCATTTGGCTGATAGAAGCAAACAGATTTGGAGTAATAATGGTGTTAATACTTGTTTGATTTAATTAATATACTTCATTGTTTAGCAACATATGTCAATTTCATTATCGCTTTATCAAAAAGTGTGTTTGGAATCAAAAGATTCGACTTGCTAACCACAAATGATGGGAGGTATTCTTTATTTTAGAATTCAACCAATTAATATCAATAAGAAATGCAATTCAAGGTCAAGAACTCTATTGTTTCTTGCAATTGAATGAATTCATGTTATAGACGATTCATGAAAATTGTTTCCGTAATGAATATGGTCGTGAAGAAAGAGTCAATATATAATTTCATCGTTAATGCATAAAAAATAGTTCTTGTAACCAGAAGAGGAGCCTAATTATCTTAAGGTGATTGGAAAGTCTCATTATTTAATAATTAAATAAGTTCACATTGGCATGAAATGCTATCCAAGACGAATGACTCATTTGGCAGATAGACGCAAACAGATTTGGAGTAATAATGGTGTTAATACTTGTTTGATTTAGTTAATATACTTCATTGTTTAGCAACATATGTCAATTTCATTATCGCTTTATCAAAAAGTATGTTTGGAATCAAAAGATTCGACTTGCTAACCACAAAAGATGGGAGGTACTCTTTATTTTAGAATTCAACCAATTAATATCAATAAGAAATACAATTGAAGGTCAAGAACTCTATTGTTTCTTGCAATTGAATTGAATGAATTCATGTTATAGACGATTCATGAAAATTGTTTCCGTAATGAATATGGTCGTGAAGAAAGAGTCAACATATAATTTCATCGTCAATGCATAAAAAATAGTTCTTGTAACCAGAAGAGGAGATAATTATCTTAAGGTGATTAGAAAGTCTCATTATTTAGTAATTAAATAAGTTCACATTGGCATGAAATGCTATCCAAGACGAATGACTCATTTGGCAGATAGACGCAAACAGATTTGGAGTAATAATGGTGTTAATACTTGTTTGATTTAATTAATATACTTCATTGTTTAGCAACATATGTCAATTTCATTATCGCTTTATCAAAAAGTGTGTTTGGAATCAAAAGATTCGACTTGCTAACCACAAATGATGGGAGGTACTCTTTATTTTAGAATTCAACCAATTAATATCAATAAGAAATGCAATTCAAGGTCAAGAACTCTATTGTTTCTTGCAATTGAATGAATTCATGTTATAGACGATTCATGGAAATTGTTTTCGTAATGAATATGGTCGTTAAGAAAGAGTCAATAGATTATTTCATGGTTAATGAATGAAAAAATAGTTCTTGTAACAAGAAGAGGAGATAATTATCTTAAGGTGATTAGAAAGTCTCATTATTTAGTAATTAAATAAGTTCACATTGGCATGAAATGCTATCCAAGACGAATGACTCATTTGGCTGATAGACGCAAACAGATTTGGAGTAATAATGGTGTTAATACTTGTTTGATTTAATTAATATACTTCATTGTTTAGCAACATATGTCAATTTCATTATCGCTTTATCAAAAAGTGTGTTTGGAATCAAAAGATTCGACTTGCTAACCACAAATGATGGGAAGTACTCTTTATTTTAGAATTCAACCAATTAATATCAATAAGAAATACAATTGAAGGTCAAGAACTCTATTGTTTCTTGCAATTGAATGAATTCATGTTATAGACGATTCATGAAAATTGTTTTCGTAATGAATATGGTCGTTAAGAAAGAGTCAACATATATAATTTCATCGTCAATGCATAAAAAATAGTTCTTGTAACCAGAAGAGGAGCCTAATTATCTTAAGGTGATTGAAAAGTCTCATTATTTAGTAATTAAATAAGTTCACATTGGCATGAAATCCTATCCAAGACGAATGACTCATTTGGCAGATGGACGCAAACAGATTTGGAGTAATAATGGTGTTAATACTTGTTTGATTTAGTTAATATACTTCATTGTTTAGCAACATATGTCAATTTCATTATCGCTTTATCAGAAAGTGTGTTTGGAATGAAAAGATTCGACTTGCTAACCAGAAATGATGGGAGGTACTCTTTTATTTTAGAATTCAACCAATTAAATATCAATAAGAAATGCAATTCAAGGTCAAGAACTCTATTGTTTCTTGCAATTGAATGAATTCATGTTCTAGACGATTCATGGAAATTGTTTTCGTAATGAATATGGTCGTTAAGAAAGAGTCAATAGATTATTTCATGGTTAATGAATGAAAAATAGTTCTTGTAACAAGAAGAGGAGATAATAGTTATCTTAAGGTGATTAGAAAGTCTCATTATTTAGTAATTAAATAAGTTCACATTGGCATGAAATGCTATCCAAGACGAATGACTCATTTGGCTGATAGACGCAAACAGATTTAGAGTAATAATGGTGTTAATACTTGTTTGATTTAATTAATATACTTCATTGTTTAGCAACATATGTCAATTTCATTATCGCTTTATCAAAAAGTGTGTTTGGAATCAAAAGATTCGACTTGCTAACCACAAATGATGGGAGGTATTCTTTATTTTAGAATTCAACCAATTAATATCAATAAGAAATGCAATTCAAGGTCAAGAACTCTATTGTTTCTTGCAATTGAATGAATTCATGTTATAGACGATTCATGGAAATTGTTTTCGTAATGAATATGGTCGTTAAGAAAGAGTCAATAGATTATTTCATGGTTAATGAATGAAAAATAGTTCTTGTAACAAGAAGAGGAGATAATTATCTTAAGGTGATTAGAAAGTCTCATTATTTTAGTAATTAAATAAGTTCACATTGGCATGAAATGCTATCCAAGACGAATGACTCATTTGGCTGATAGACGCAAACAGATTTGGAGTAATAATGGTGTTAATACTTGTTTGATTTAATTAATATACTTCATTGTTTAGCAACATATGTCAATTTCATTATCGCTTTATCAAAAAGTGTGTTTGGAATCAAAAGATTCGACTTGCTAACCACAAATGATGGGAGGTACTCTTTATTTTAGAATTCAACCAATTAATATCAATAAGAAATACAATTGAAGGTCAAGAACTCTATTGTTTCTTGCAATTGAATGAATTCATGTTATAGACGATTCATGGAAATTGTTTTCGTAATGAATATGGTCGTTAAGAAAGAGTCAATAGATTATTTCATGGTTAATGAATGAAAAAATAGTTCTTGTAACAAGAAGAGGAGATAATTATCTTAAGGTGATTAGAAAGTCTCATTATTTAGTAATTAAATAAGTTCACATTGGCATGAAATGCTATCCAAGACGAATGACTCATTTGGCTGATAGACGCAAACAGATTTGGAGTAATAATGGTGTTAATACTTGTTTGATTTAATTAATATACTTCATTGTTTAGCAACATATGTCAATTTCATTATCGCTTTATCAAAAAGTGTGTTTGGAATCAAAAGATTCGACTTGCTAACCACAAATGATGGGAGGTACTCTTTATTTTAGAATTCAACCAATTAATATCAATAAGAAATGCAATTCAAGGTCAAGAACTCTATTGTTTCTTGCAATTGAATGAATTCATGTTATAGACGATTCATGGAAATTGTTTTCGTAATGAATGTGGTCGTTAAAAAAGAGTCAATAGATTATTTCATGGTTAATGAATGAAAAATAGTTCTTGTAACAAGAAGAGGAGATAATTATCTTAAGGTGATTAGAAAGTCTCATTATTTAGTAATTAAATAAGTTCACATTGGCATGAAATGCTATCCAAGACGAATGACTCATTTGGCTGATAGACGCAAACAGATTTGGAGTAATAATGGTGTTAATACTTGTTTGATTTAATTAATATACTTCATTGTTTAGCAACATATGTCAATTTCATTATCGCTTTATCAAAAAGTGTGTTTGGAATCAAAAGATTCGACTTGCTAACCACAAATGATGGGAAGTACTCTTTATTTTAGAATTCAACCAATTAATATCAATAAGAAATACAATTGAAGGTCAAGAACTCTATTGTTTCTTGCAATTGAATGAATTCATGTTATAGACGATTCATGAAAATTGTTTTCGTAATGAATATGGTCGTTAAGAAAGAGTCAACATATAATTTCATCGTCAATGCATAAAAAATAGTTCTTGTAACCAGAAGAGGAGCCTAATTATCTTAAGTTGATTGGAAAGTCTCATTATTTAGTAATTAAATAAGTTCACATTGGCATGAAATGCTATCCAAGACGAATGACTCATTTGGCAGATAGACGCAAACAGATTTGGAGTAATAATGGTGTTAATACTTGTTTGATTTAATTAATATACTTCATTGTTTAGCAACATATGTCAATTTCATTATCGCTTTATCAAAAAGTGTGTTTGGAATCAAAAGATTCGACTTGCTAACCACAAATGATGGGAGGTACTCTTTATTTTAGAATTCAACCAATTAATATCAATAAGAAATACAATTGAAGGTCAAGAACTCTATTGTTTCTTGCAATTGAATGAATTCATGTTATAGACGATTCATGAAAATTGTTTTCGTAATGAATATGGTCGTTAAGAAAGAGTCAATAGATTATTTCATGGTTTAATGAATGAAAAATAGTTCTTGTAACAAGAAGAGGAGATAATTATCTTAAGGTGATTAGAAAGTCTCATTATTTAGTAATTAAATAAGTTCACATTGGCATGAAATGCTATCCAAGACGAATGACTCATTTGGCTGATAGACGCAAACAGATTTGGAGTAATAATGGTGTTAATACTTGTTTGATTTAATTAATATACTTCATTGTTTAGCAACATATGTCAATTTCATTATCGCTTTATCAAAAAGTGTGTTTGGAATCAAAAGATTCGACTTGCTAACCACAAATGATGGGAGGTACTCTTTATTTTAGAATTCAACCAATTAATATCAATAAGAAATGCAATTCAAGGTCAAGAACTCTATTGTTTCTTGCAATTGAATGAATTCATGTTATAGACGATTCATGGAAATTGTTTTCGTAATGAATATGGTCGTTAAGAAAGAGTCAATAGATTATTTCATGGTTAATGAATGAAAAATAGTTCTTGTAACAAGAAGAGGAGATAATTATCTTAAGGTGATTAGAAAGTCTCATTATTTAGTAATTAAATAAGTTCACATTGGCATGAAATGCTATCCAAGACGAATGACTCATTTGGCTGA
Organism: Ceriops zippeliana; assembly: GCA_037897445.1. Classification (NCBI taxonomy): domain Eukaryota; kingdom Viridiplantae; phylum Streptophyta; class Magnoliopsida; order Malpighiales; family Rhizophoraceae; genus Ceriops; species Ceriops zippeliana. Next base: position 20,743 of record JBAPLH010001828.1, on the reverse strand, counting down.
TAGACGCAAACAGATTTGGAGTAATAATGGTGTTAATACTTGTTTGATTTAATTAATATACTTCATTGTTTAGCAACATATGTCAATTTCATTATCGCTTTATCAAAAAGTGTGTTTTGGAATCAAAAGATTCGACTTGCTAACCACAAATGATGGGAGGTACTCTTTATTTTAGAATTCAACCAATTAATATCAATAAGAAATGCAATTCAAGGTCAAGAACTCTATTGTTTCTTGCAATTGAATGAATTCATGTTATAGACGATTCATGAAAATTGTTTTCGTAATGAATATGGTCGTTAAGAAAGAGTCAATATATTATTTTTCATCGTCAATGCATAAAAAATAGTTCTTGTAACAAGAAGAGGAGCCTAATTATCTTAAGGTGATTGGAAAGTCTCATTATTTAGTAATTAAATAAGTTCACATTGGCATGAAATGCTATCCAAGACGAATGACTCATTTGGCAGATAGACGCAAACAGATTTGGAGTAATAATGGTGTTAATACTTGTTTGATTTAATTAATATACTTCATTGTTTAGCAACATATGTCAATTTCATTATCGCTTTATCAAAAAGTGTGTTTGGAATCAAAAGATTCGACTTGCTAACCACAAATGATGGGAGGTACTCTTTATTTTAGAATTCAACCAATTAATATCAATAAGAAATGCAATTCAAGGTCAAGAACTCTATTGTTTCTTGCAATTGAATGAATTCATGTTATAGACGATTCATGAAAATTGTTTTCGTAATGAATATGGTCGTTAAGAAAGAGTCAATAGATTATTTCATGGTTAATGAATGAAAAATAGTTCTTGTAACAAGAAGAGGAGATAATTATCTTAAGGTGATTAGAAAGTCTCATTATTTAGTAATTAAATAAGTTCACATTGGCATGAAATGCTATCCAAGACGAATGACTCATTTGGCTGATAGACGCAAACAGATTTGGAGTAATAATGGTGTTAATACTTGTTTGATTTAATTAATATACTTCATTGTTTAGCAACATATGTCAATTTCATTATCGCTTTATCAAAAAGTGTGTTTGGAATCAAAAGATTCGACTTGCTAACCACAAATGATGGGAGGAGGTACTCTTTATTTTAGAATTCAACCAATTAATATCAATAAGAAATACAATTGAAGGTCAAGAACTCTATTGTTTCTTGCAATTGAATGAATTCATGTTATAGACGATTCATGAAAATTGTTTTCGTAATGAATATGGTCGTTAAGAAAGAGTCAATAGATTATTTCATGGTTAATGAATGAAAAATAGTTCTTGTAACAAGAAGAGGAGATAATTATCTTAAGGTGATTAGAAAGTCTCATTATTTAGTAATTAAATAAGTTCACATTGGCATGAAATGCTATCCAAGACGAATGACTCATTTGGCTGATAGACGCAAACAGATTTGGAGTAATAATGGTGTTAATACTTGTTTGATTTAATTAATATACTTCATTGTTTAGCAACATATGTCAATTTCATTATCGCTTTATCAAAAAGTGTGTTTGGAATCAAAAGATTCGACTTGCTAACCACAAATGATGGGAGGTACTCTTTATTTTAGAATTCAACCAATTAATATCAATAAGAAATGCAATTCAAGGTCAAGAACTCTATTGTTTCTTGCAATTGAATGAATTCATGTTATAGACGATTCATGGAAATTGTTTTCGTAATGAATATGGTCGTTAAGAAAGAGGCAATAGATTATTTCATTGTTAATGAATGAAAAATAGTTCTTGTAACAAGAAGAGGAGATAATTATCTTAAGGTGATTAGAAAGTCTCATTATTTAGTAATTAAATAAGTTCACATTGGCATGAAATGCTATCCAAGACGAATGACTCATTTGGCTGATAGACGCAAACAGATTTGGAGTAATAATGGTGTTAATACTTGTTTGATTTAATTAATATACTTCATTGTTTAGCAACATATGTCAATTTCATTATCGCTTTATCAAAAAGTGTGTGTTTGGAATCAAAAGATTCGACTTGCTAACCACAAATGATGGGAGGTACTCTTTATTTTAGAATTCAACCAATTAATATCAATAAGAAATGCAATTCAAGGTCAAGAACTCTATTGTTTCTTGCAATTGAATGAATTCATGTTATAGACGATTCATGAAAATTGTTTTCGTAATGAATATGGTCGTTAAGAAAGAGTCAATAGATTATTTCATGGTTAATGAATGAGAAATAGTTCTTGTGACAAGAAGAGGAGATAATTATCTTAAGGTGATTAGAAAGTCTCATTATTTAGTAATTAAATAAGTTCACATTGGCATGAAATGCTATCCAAGACGAATGACTCATTTGGCTGATAGACGCAAAACAGATTTGGAGTAATAATGGTGTTAATACTTGTTTGATTTAATTAATATACTTCATTGTTTAACAACATATGTCAATTTCATTATCGCTTTATCAAAAAGTGTGTTTGGAATCAAAAGATTCGACTTGCTAACCACAAATGATGGGAGGTACTCTTTATTTTAGAATTCAACCAATTAATATCAATAAGAAATGCAATTCAAGGTCAAGAACTCTATTGTTTCTTGCAATTGAATGAATTCATGTTATAGACGATTCATGAAAATTGTTTTTTCGTAATGAATATGGTCGTTAAGAAAGAGTCAACATATAATTTCATCGTCAATGCATAAAAAATAGTTCTTGTAACCAGAAGAGGAGCCTAATTATCTTAAGGTGATTGGAAAGTCTCATTGTTTAATAATTAAATAAGTTCACATTGGCATGAAATGCTATCCAAGACGAATGACTCATTTGGCAGATAGACGCAAACAGATTTGGAGTAATAATGGTGTTAATACTTGTTTGATTTAATTAATATACTTCATTGTTTAGCAACATATGTCAATTTCATTATCGCTTTATCAAAAAGTGTGTTTGGAATCAAAAGATTCGACTTGCTAACCACAAATGATGGGAAGTACTCTTTATTTTAGAATTCAACCAATTAATATCAATAAGAAATACAATTGAAGGTCAAGAACTCTATTGTTTCTTGCAATTGAATGAATTCATGTTATAGACGATTCATGAAAATTGTTTTCGTAATGAATATGGTCGTTAAGAAAGAGTCAACATATAATTTCATCGTCAATGCATAAAAAATAGTTCTTGTAACCAGAAGAGGAGCCTAATTATCTTAAGGTGATTGGAAAGTCTCATTGTTTAATAATTAAATAAGTTCACATTGGCATGAAATGCTATCCAAGACGAATGACTCATTTGGCAGATAGACGCAAACAGATTTGGAGTAATAATGGTGTTAATACTTGTTTGATTTAATTAATATACTTCATTGTTTAGCAACATATGTCAATTTCATTATCGCTTTATCAAAAAGTGTGTTTGGAATCAAAAGATTCGACTTGCTAACCACAAATGATGGGAAGTACTCTTTATTTTAGAATTCAACCAATTAATATCAATAAGAAATACAATTGAAGGTCAAGAACTCTATTGTTTCTTGCAATTGAATGAATTCATGTTATAGACGATTCATGAAAATTGTTTTCGTAATGAATATGGTCGTTAAGAAAGAGTCAACATATAATTTCATCGTCAATGCATAAAAAAAAATAGTTTCTTGTAACCAGAAGAGGAGAGCCTATTTATCTTAAGGTGATTGGAAAGTCTCATTATTTAGTAATTAAATAAGTTGACATTGGCATGAAATCCTATCCAAGACGAATGACTCATTTGGCAGATGGACGCAAACAGATTTGGAGTAATAATGGTGTTAATACTTGTTTGATTTAATTAATATACTTCATTGGTTAGCAACATATGTCAATGTCTTTATCGCTTTATCAGAAAGTGCGCTTGGAATGAAATGATTCGACTTGCTAACCAGAAATGATGGGAGGTACTCTTTATTTTAGAATTCAACCACTTAATATCAATAAGAAATGCAATTCAAGGTCAAGAACTCTATTGTTTCTTGCAATTGAATGAATTCATGTTCTAGACGATTCATGGAAATTGTTTTCGTAATGAATATGGTCGTTAAGAAAGAGTCAATAGATTATTTCATGGTTAATGAATGAAAAATAGTTCTTGTAACAAGAAGAGGAGATAGTTATCTTAAGGTGATTAGCAAGTCTCATTATTTAGTAATTAAATAAGTTCACATTGGCATGAAATGCTATCCAAGACGAATGACTCATTTGGCTGATAGAAGCAAACAGCTTTAGAGTAATAATGGTGTTAATACTTGTTTGATTTAATTAATATACTTCATTGTTTAGCAACATATGTCAATTTCATTATCGCTTTATCAAAAAGTGTGTTTGGAATCAAAAGATTCGACTTGCTAACCACAAATGATGGGAGGTATTCTTTATTTTAGAATTCAACCAATTAATATCAATAAGAAATGCAATTCAAGGTCAAGAACTCTATTGTTTCTTGCAATTGAATGAATTCATGTTATAGACGATTCATGGAAATTGTTTTCGTAATGAATGTGGTCGTTAAAAAAGAGTCAATAGATTATTTCATGGTTAATGAATGAAAAATAGTTCTTGTAACAAGAAGAGGAGATAATTATCTTAAGGTGATTAGAAAGTCTCATTATTTAGTAATTAAATAAGTTCACATTGGCATGAAATTCTATCCAAGACGAATGACTCATTTGGCTGATAGACGCAAACAGATTTGGAGTAATAATGGTGTTAATACTTGTTTGATTTAATTAATATACTTCATTGTTTAGCAACATATGTCAATTTCATTATCGCTTTATCAAAAAGTGTGTTTGGAATCAAAAGATTCGACTTGCTAACCACAAATGATGGGAAGTACTCTTTATTTTAGAATTCAACCAATTAATATCAATAAGAAATACAATTGAAGGTCAAGAACTCTATTGTTTCTTGCAATTGAATGAATTCATGTTATAGACGATTCATGAAAATTGTTTTCGTAATGAATATGGTCGTTAAGAAAGAGTCAACATATAATTTCATCGTCAATGCATAAAAAATAGTTCTTGTAACCAGAAGAGGAGCCTAATTATCTTAAGGTGATTGGAAAGTCTCATTATTTAGTAATTAAATAAGTTCACATTGGCATGAAATCCTATCCAAGACGAATGACTCATTTGGCAGATGGACGCAAACAGATTTGGAGTAATAATGGTGTTAATACTTGTTTGATTTAGTTAATATACTTCATTGTTTAGCAACATATGTCAATTTCATTATCGCTTTATCAAAAAGTGTGTTTGGAATCAAAAGATTCGACTTGCTAACCACAAATGATGGGAGGTACTCTTTATTTTAGAATTCAACCAATTAATATCAATAAGAAATGCAATTCAAGGTCAAGAACTCTATTGTTTCTTGCAATTGAATGAATTCATGTTATAGACGATTCATGGAAATTGTTTTCGTAATGAATATGGTCGTTAAGAAAGAGGCAATAGATTATTTCATTGTTAATGAATGAAAAATAGTTCTTGTAACAAGAAGAGGAGATAATTAGCTTAAGGTGATTAGAAAGTCTCATTATTTAGTAATTAAATAAGTTCACATTGGCATGAAATGCTATCCAAGATGAATGACTCATTTGGCTGATAGACGCAAACAAATTTGGAGAAGTAATGGTGTTAATACTTGTTTGATTTAATCAATATACTTCATTGTTTAGCAACATATGTCAATTTCATTATCGCTTTATCAAAAAGTGTGTTTGGAATCAAAAAATTCGACTTGCTAACCACAAATGATGGGAGGTACTCTTTATTTTAGAATTCAACCAATTAATATCAATAAGAAATACAATTGAAGGTCAAGAACTCTATTGTTTCTTGCAATTGAATGAATTCATGTTATAGACGATTCATGAAAATTGTTTTCGTAATGAATATGGTCGTTAAGAAAGAGTCAATAGATTATTTCATGGTTAATGAATGAGAAATAGTTCTTGTGACAAGAAGAGGAGATAATTATCTTAAGGTGATTAGAAAGTCTCATTATTTAGTAATTAAATAAGTTCACATTGGCATGAAATTCTATCCAAGACGAATGACTCATTTGGCTGATAGACGCAAACAGATTTGGAGTAATAATGGTGTTAATACTTGTTTGATTTAGTTAATATACTTCATTGTTTAGCAACATATGTCAATTTCATTATCGCTTTTTCAAAAAGTTTGTTTGGAATCAAAAGATTCGTCTTGCTAACCACAAATGATGGGAGGTACTCTTTATTTTAGAATTCAACCAATTAATATCAATAAGAAATGCAATTCAAGGTCAAGAACTCTATTGTTTCTTGCAATTGAATGAATTCATGTTATAGACGATTCATGGAAATTGTTTTCGTAATGAATATGGTCGTTAAGAAAGAGGCAATAGATTATTTCATTGTTAATGAATGAGAAATAGTTCTTGTAACAAGAAGAGGAGATAATTATCTTAAGGTGATTAGAAAGTCTCATTATTTAGTAATTAAATAAGTTCACATTGGCATGAAATGCTATCCAAGATGAATGACTCATTTGGCTGATAGACGCAAACAGATTTGGAGTAATAATGGTGTTAATACTTGTTTGATTTAATTAATATACTTCATTGTTTAACAACATATGTCAATTTCATTATCGCTTTATCAAAAAGTGTGTTTGGAATCAAAAGATTCGACTTGCTAACCACAAATGATGGGAGGTACTCTTTATTTTAGAATTCAACCAATTAATATCAATAAGAAATGCAATTCAAGGTCAAGAACACTATTGTTTCTTGCAATTGAATGAATTCATGTTATAGACGATTCATGAAAATTGTTTCCGTAATGAATATGGTCGTGAAGAAAGAGTCAACATATAATTTCATCGTCAATGCATAAAAAATAGTTCTTGTAACCAGAAGAGGAGCCTAATTATCTTAAGGTGATTGGAAAGTCTCATTGTTTAATAATTAAATAAGTTCACATTGGCATGAAATGCTATCCAAGACGAATGACTCATTTGGCAGATAGACGCAAACAGATTTGGAGTAATAATGGTGTTAATACTTGTTTGATTTAATTAATATACTTCATTGTTTAGCAACATATGTCAATTTCATTATCGCTTTATCAAAAAGTGTGTTTGGAATCAAAAGATTCGACTTGCTAACCACAAATGATGGGAAGTACTCTTTATTTTAGAATTCAACCAATTAATATCAATAAGAAATACAATTGAAGGTCAAGAACTCTATTGTTTCTTGCAATTGAATGAATTCATGTTATAGACGATTCATGAAAATTGTTTTCGTAATGAATATGGTCGTTAAGAAAGAGTCAACATATAATTTCATCGTCAATGCATAAAAAAAATAGTTCTTGTAACCAGAAGAGGAGCCTAATTATCTTAAGGTGATTGGAAAGTCTCATTATTTAGTAATTAAATAAGTTGACATTGGCATGAAATCCTATCCAAGACGAATGACTCATTTGGCAGATGGACGCAAACAGATTTGGAGTAATAATGGTGTTAATACTTGTTTGATTTAATTAATATACTTCATTGGTTAGCAACATATGTCAATGTCTTTATCGCTTTATCAGAAAGTGCGCTTGGAATGAAATGATTCGACTTGCTAACCAGAAATGATGGGAGGTACTCTTTATTTTAGAATTCAACCACTTAATATCAATAAGAAATGCAATTCAAGGTCAAGAACTCTATTGTTTCTTGCAATTGAATGAATTCATGTTATAGACGATTCATGGAAATTGTTTTCGTAATGAATATGGTCGTTAAGAAAGAGTCAATAGATTATTTCATGGTTAATGAATGAAAAATAGTTCTTGTAACAAGAAGAGGAGATAGTTATCTTAAGGTGATTAGCAAGTCTCATTATTTAGTAATTAAATAAGTTCACATTGGCATGAAATGCTATCCAAGACGAATGACTCATTTGGCTGATAGAAGCAAACAGATTTAGAGTAATAATGGTGTTAATACTTGTTTGATTTAATTAATATACTTCATTGTTTAGCAACATATGTCAATTTCATTATCGCTTTATCAAAAAGTGTGTTTGGAATCAAAAGATTCGACTTGCTAACCACAAATGATGGGAGGTACTCTTTATTTTAGAATTCAACCAATTAATATCAATAAGAAATGCAATTCAAGGTCAAGAACTCTATTGTTTCTTGCAATTGAATGAATTCATGTTATAGACGATTCATGGAAATTGTTTTCGTAATGAATATGGTCGTTAAGAAAGAGGCAATAGATTATTTCATTGTTAATGAATGAGAAATAGTTCTTGTAACAAGAAGAGGAGATAATTATCTTAAGGTGATTAGAAAGTCTCATTATTTAGTAATTAAATAAGTTCACATTGGCATGAAATGCTATCCAAGATGAATGACTCATTTGGCTGATAGACGCAAACAGATTTGGAGTAATAATGGTGTTAATACTTGTTTGATTTAATTAATATACTTCATTGTTTAACAACATATGTCAATTTCATTATCGCTTTATCAAAAAGTGTGTTTGGAATCAAAAGATTCGACTTGCTAACCACAAATGATGGGAGGTACTCTTTATTTTAGAATTCAACCAATTAATATCAATAAGAAATGCAATTCAAGGTCAAGAACACTATTGTTTCTTGCAATTGAATGAATTCATGTTATAGACGATTCATGAAAATTGTTTCCGTAATGAATATGGTCGTGAAGAAAGAGTCAACATATAATTTCATCGTCAATGCATAAAAAATAGTTCTTGTAACCAGAAGAGGAGCCTAATTATCTTAAGGTGATTGGAAAGTCTCATTGTTTAATAATTAAATAAGTTCACATTGGCATGAAATGCTATCCAAGACGAATGACTCATTTGGCAGATAGACGCAAACAGATTTGGAGTAATAATGGTGTTAATACTTGTTTGATTTAATTAATATACTTCATTGTTTAGCAACATATGTCAATTTCATTATCGCTTTATCAAAAAGTGTGTTTGGAATCAAAAGATTCGACTTGCTAACCACAAATGATGGGAAGTACTCTCTTTATTTTAGAATTCAACCAATTAATATCAATAAGAAATACAATTGAAGGTCAAGAACTCTATTGTTTCTTGCAATTGAATGAATTCATGTTATAGACGATTCATGAAAATTGTTTTCGTAATGAATATGGTCGTTAAGAAAGAGTCAACATATAATTTCATCGTCAATGCATAAAAAATAGTTCTTGTAACCAGAAGAGGAGCCTAATTATCTTAAGGTGATTGGAAAGTCTCATTATTTAGTAATTAAATAAGTTCACATTGGCATGAAATCCTATCCAAGACGAATGACTCATTTGGCAGATGGACGCAAACAGATTTGGAGTAATAATGGTGTTAATACTTGTTTGATTTAATTAATATACTTCATTGTTTAGCAACATATGTCAATTTCATTATCGCTTTATCAAAAAGTGTGTTTGGAATCAAAAGATTCGACTTGCTAACCACAAATGATGGGAGGTACTCTTTATTTTAGAATTCAACCAATTAATATCAATAAGAAATGCAATTCAAGGTCAAGAACTCTATTGTTTCTTGCAATTGAATGAATTCATGTTATAGACGATTCATGAAAATTGTTTTCGTAATGAATATGGTCGTTAAGAAAGAGTCAATAGATTATTTCATGGTTAATGAATGAAAAATAGTTCTTGTAACAAGAAGAGGAGATAATTATCTTAAGGTGATTAGAAAGTCTCATTATTTAGTAATTAAATAAGTTCACATTGGCATGAAATGCTATCCAAGACGAATGACTCATTTGGCTGATAGACGCAAACAGATTTGGAGTAATAATGGTGTTAATACTTGTTTGATTTAGTTAATATACTTCATTGTTTAGCAACATATGTCAATTTCATTATCGCTTTTTCAAAAAGTTTGTTTGGAATCAAAAGATTCGACTTGCTAACCACAAATGATGGGAGGTACTCTTTATTTTAGAATTCAACCAATTAATATCAATAAGAAATGCAATTCAAGGTCAAGAACTCTATTGTTTCTTGCAATTGAATGAATTCATGTTATAGACGATTCATGGAAATTGTTTTTTCGTAATGAATATGGTCGTTAAGAAAGAGTCAAATAGATTATTTCATTGTTAATGAATGAAAAATAGTTCTTGTAACAAGAAGAGGAGATAATTATCTTAAGGTGATTAGAAAGTCTCATTATTTAGTAATTAAATAAGTTCACATTGGCATGAAATGCTATCCAAGACGAATGACTCATTTGGCTGATAGACGCAAACAGATTTGGAGTAATAATGGTGTTAATACTTGTTTGATTTAATTAATATACTTCATTGTTTAGCAACATATGTCAATTTCATTATCGCTTTATCAAAAAGTGTGTTTGGAATCAAAAGATTCGACTTGCTAACCACAAATGATGGGAGGTACTCTTTATTTTAGAATTCAACCAATTAATATCAATAAGAAATGCAATTCAAGGTCAAGAACTCTATTGTTTCTTGCAATTGAATGAATTCATGTTATAGACGATTCATGAAAATTGTTTTCGTAATGAATATGGTCGTTAAGAAAGAGTCAATAGATTATTTCATGGTTAATGAATGAAAAATAGTTCTTGTAACAAGAAGAGGAGATAATTATCTTAAGGTGATTAGAAAGTCTCATTATTTAGTAATTAAATAAGTTCACATTGGCATGAAATGCTATCCAAGACGAATGACTCATTTGGCTGATAGACGCAAACAGATTTGGAGTAATAATGGTGTTAATACTTGTTTGATTTAATTAATATACTTCATTGTTTAGCAACATATGTCAATTTCATTATCGCTTTATCAAAAAGTGTGTTTGGAATCAAAAGATTCGACTTGCTAACCACAAATGATGGGAGGTACTCTTTATTTTAGAATTCAACCAATTAATATCAATAAGAAATGCACAATTCAAGGTCAAGAACTCTATTGTTTCTTGCAATTGAATGAATTCATGTTATAGACGATTCATGAAAATTGTTTTCGTAATGAATATGGTCGTTAAGAAAGAGTCAACAGATTATTTCATGGTTAATGAATGAAAAATAGTTCTTGTAACAAGAAGAGGAGATAATTATCTTAAGGTGATTAGAAAGTCTCATTATTTAGTAATTAAATAAGTTCACATTGGCATGAAATGCTATCCAAGACGAATGACTCATTTGGCAGATGGACGCAAACAGATTTGGAGTAATAATGGTGTTAATACTTGTTTGATTTAATTAATATACTTCATTGTTTAGCAACATATGTCAATTTCATTATCGCTTTATCAAAAAGTGTGTTTGGAATCAAAAGATTCGACTTGCTAACCACAAATGATGGGAGGTACTCTTTATTTTAGAATTCAACCAATTAATATCAATAAGAAATGCAATTCAAGGTCAAGAACTCTATTGTTTCTTGCAATTGAATGAATTCATGTTATAGACGATTCATGGAAATTGTTTTCGTAATGAATATGGTCGTTAAGAAAGAGTCAATAGATTATTTCATTGTTAATGAATGAAAAATAGTTCTTGTAACAAGAAGAGGAGATAATTATCTTAAGGTGATTAGAAAGTCTCATTATTTAGTAATTAAATAAGTTCACATTGGCATGAAATGCTATCCAAGACGAATGACTCATTTGGCTGATAGACGCAAACAGATTTGGAGTAATAATGGTGGTGTTAATACTTGTTTGATTTAATTAATATACTTCATTGTTTAGCAACATATGTCAATTTCATTATCGCTTTATCAAAAAGTGTGTTGGGAATCAAAAGATTCGACTTGCTAACCACAAATGATGGGAGGTACTCTTTATTTTAGAATTCAACCAATTAATATCAATAAGAAATGCAATTCAAGGTCAAGAACTCTATTGTTTCTTGCAATTGAATGAATTCATGTTATAGACGATTCATGAAAATTGTTTTCGTAATGAATATGGTCGTTAAGAAAAGAGTCAATAGATTATTTCATGGTTAATGAATGAAAAATAGTTCTTGTAACAAGAAGAGGAGATAATTATCTTAAGGTGATTAGAAAGTCTCATTATTTAGTAATTAAATAAGTTCACATTGGCATGAAATGCTATCCAAGACGAATGACTCATTTGGCTGATAGACGCAAACAGATTTGGAGTAATAATGGTGTTAAATACTTGTTTGATTTAATTAATATACTTCATTGTTTAGCAACATATGTCAATTTCATTATCGCTTTTTCAAAAAGTGTGTTTTGGAATCAAAAGATTCGACTTGCTAACCACAAATGATGGGAGGTATTCTTTATTTTAGAATTCAACCAATTAATATCAATAAGAAATGCAATTCAAGGTCAAGAACTCTATTGTTTCTTGCAATTGAATGAATTCATGTTATAGATTTTTCATGGAAATTGTTTTCGTAATGAATATGGTCGTTAAGAAAGAGTCAGTAGATTATTTCATGGTTAATGAATGAAAAAATAGTTCTTGTAACAAGAAGTGGAGATAATTATCTTAAGGTGATTAGAAAGTCTCATTATTTAGTAATTAAATAAGTTCACATTGGCATGAAATGCTACCCAAGACGAATGACTCATTTGGCTGATAGACGCAAACAGATTTGGAGTAATAATGGTGTTAATACTTGTTTGATTTAATTAATATACTTCATTGTTTAGCAACATATGTCAATTTCATTATCGCTTTATCAAAAAGTGTGTTTGGAATCAAAAGATTCGACTTGCTAACCACAAATGATGGGAGGTACTCTTTATTTTAGAATTCAACCAATTAATATCAATAAGAAATGCAATTCAAGGTCAAGAACTCTATTGTTTCTTGCAATTGAATGAATTCATGTTATAGATTTTTCATGGAAATTGTTTTCGTAATGAATATGGTCGTTAAGAAAGAGTCAGTAGATTATTTCATGGTTAATGAATGATAAATAGTTCTTGTAACAAGAAGTGGAGATAATTATCTTAAGGTGATTAGAAAGTCTCATTATTTAGTAATTAAATAAGTTCACATTGGCATGAAATGCTACCCAAGACGAATGACTCATTTGGCTGATAGACGCAAACAGATTTGGAGTAATAATGGTGTTAATACTTGTTTGATTTAATTAATATACTTCATTATTTAGCAACATATGTCAATTTCATTATCGCTTTTTCAAAAAGTTTGTTTGGAATCAAAAGATTCGACTTGCTAACCACAAATGATGGGAGGTACTCTTTATTTTAGAATTCAACCAATTAATATCAATAAGAAATGCAATTCAAGGTCAAGAACTCTATTGTTTCTTGCAATTGAATGAATTCATGTTATAGATTTTTCATGGAAATTGTTTTCGTAATGAATATGGTCGTTAAGAAAGAGTCAGTAGATTATTTCATGGTTAATGAATGAAAAAGAGTTCTTGTAACAAGAAGTGGAGATAATTATCTTAAGGTGATTAGAAAGTCTCATTATTTAGTAATTAAATAAGTTCACATTGGCATGAAATGCTACCCAAGACGAATGACTCATTTGGCTGATAGACGCAAACAGATTTGGAGTAATAATGGTGTTAATACTTGTTTGATTTAATTAATATACTTCATTGTTTAGCAACATATGTCAATTTCATTATCGCTTTATCAAAAAGTGTGTTTGGAATCAAAAGATTCGACTTGCTAACCACAAATGATGGGAGGTATTCTTTATTTTAGAATTCAACCAATTAATATCAATAAGAAATGCAATTCAAGGTCAAGAACTCTATTGTTTCTTGCAATTGAATGAATTCATGTTATAGATTTTTCATGGAAATTGTTTTCGTAATGAATATGGTCGTTAAGAAAGAGTCAGTAGATTATTTCATGTGGTTAATGAATGAAAAAAAATAGTTCTTGTAACAAGAAGTGGAGATAATTATCTTAAGGTGATTAGAAAGTCTCATTATTTAGTAATTAAATAAGTTCACATTGGCATGAAATGCTATCCAAGACGAATGACTCATTTGGCTGATAGACGCAAACAGATTTGGAGTAATAATGGTGTTAATACTTGTTTGATTTAATTAATATACTTCATTGTTTAGCAACATATGTCAATTTCATTATCGCTTTATCAAAAAGTGTGTTTGGAATCAAAAGATTCGACTTGCTAACCACAAATGATGGGAGGTACTCTTTATTTTAGAATTCAACCAATTAATATCAATAAGAAATGCAATTCAAGGTCAAGAACTCTATTGTTTCTTGCAATTGAATGAATTCATGTTATAGACGATTCATGGAAATTGTTTTCGTAATGAATATGGTCGTTAAGAAAGAGGCAATAGATTATTTCATTGTTAATGAATGAAAAAATAGTTCTTGTAACAAGAAGAGGAGATAATTATCTTAAGGTGATTAGAAAGTCTCATTATTTAGTAATTAAATAAGTTCACATTGGCATGAAATGCTATCCAAGACGAATGACTCATTTGGCTGATAGACGCAAACAGATTTGGAGTAATAATGGTGTTAATACTTGTTTGATTTAATTAATATACTTCATTGTTTAGCAACATATGTCAATTTCATTATCGCTTTATCAAAAAGTGTGTTTGGAATCAAAAGATTCGACTTGCTAACCACAAATGATGGGAGGTACTCTTTATTTTAGAATTCAACCAATTAATATCAATAAGAAATGCAAATTGAAGGTCAAGAACTCTATTGTTTCTTGCAATTGAATGAATTCATGTTATAGACGATTCATGAAAATTGTTTTCGTAATGAATATGGTCGTTAAGAAAGAGTCAATAGATTATTTCATGGTTAATGAATGAAAAATAGTTCTTGTAACAAGAAGAGGAGATAATTTATCTTAAGGTGATTAGAAAGTCTCATTATTTAATAATTAAATAAGTTCACATTGGCATGAAATGCTATCCAAGACGAATGACTCATTTGGCTGATAGACGCAAACAGATTTGGAGTAATAATGGTGTTAATACTTGTTTGATTTAATTAATATACTTCATTGTTTAGCAACATATGTCAATTTCATTATCGCTTTATCAAAAAGTGTGTTTTGGAATCAAAAGATTCGACTTGCTAACCACAAATGATGGGAAGTACTCTTTATTTTAGAATTCAACCAATTAATATCAATAAGAAATACAATTGAAGGTCAAGAACTCTATTGTTTCTTGCAATTGAATGAATTCATGTTATAGACGATTCATGAAAATTGTTTTCGTAATGAATATGGTCGTTAAGAAAGAGTCAACATATAATTTCATCGTCAATGCATAAAAAATAGTTCTTGTAACCAGAAGAGGAGCCTAATTATCTTAAGGTGATTGGAAAGTCTCATTATTTAGTAATTAAATAAGTTCACATTGGCATGAAATCCTATCCAAGACGAATGACTCATTTGGCAGATGGACGCAAACAGATTTGGAGTAATAATGGTGTTAATACTTGTTTGATTTAATTAATATACTTCATTGGTTAGCAACATATGTCAATGTCATTATCGCTTTATCAGAAAGTGCGCTTGGAATGAAATGATTCGACTTGCTAACCAGAAATGATGGGAGGTACTCTTTATTTTAGAATTCAACCAATTAATATCAATAAGAAATGCAATTCAAGGTCAAGAACTCTATTGTTTCTTGCAATTGAATGAATTCATGTTATAGACGATTCATGAAAATTGTTTTCGTAATGAATATGGTCGTTAAGAAAGAGTCAATAGATTATTTCATGGTTAATGAATGAAAAATAGTTCTTGTAACAAGAAGAGGAGATAATTATCTTAAGGTGATTAGAAAGTCTCATTATTTAGTAATTAAATAAGTTCACATTGGCATGAAATGCTATCCAAGACGAATGACTCATTTGGCTGATAGACGCAAACAGATTTGGAGTAATAATGGTGTTAATACTTGTTTGATTTAATTAATTAATATACTTCATTGTTTAGCAACATATGTCAATTTCATTATCGCTTTATCAAAAAGTGTGTTTGGAATCAAAAGATTCGACTTGCTAACCACAAATGATGGGAGGTATTCTTTATTTTAGAATTCAACCAATTAATATCAATAAGAAATGCAATTCAAGGTCAAGAACTCTATTATTTCTTGCAATTGAATGAATTCATGTTATAGATTTTTCATGGAAATTGTTTTCGTAAGGAATATGGTCGTTAAGAAAGAGTCAGTAGATTATTTCGTGGTTAATGAATGAAAAATAGTTCTTGTAACAAGAAGTGGAGATAATTATCTTAAGGTGATTAGAAAGTCTCATTATTTAGTAATTAAATAAGTTCACATTGGCATGAAATGCTATCCAAGACGAATGACTCATTTGGCTGATAGACGCAAACAGATTTGGAGTAATAATGGTGTTAATACTTGTTTGATTTAATTAATATACTTCATTGTTTAGCAACATATGTCAATTTCATTATCGCTTTATCAAAAAGTGTGTTTGGAATCAAAAGATTCGACTTGCTAACCACAAATGATGGGAGGTACTCTTTATTTTAGAATTCAACCAATTAATATCAATAAGAAATACAATTGAAGGTCAAGAACTCTATTGTTTCTTGCAATTGAATGAATTCATGTTATAGACGATTCATGAAAATTGTTTTCGTAATGAATATGGTCGTTAAGAAAGAGTCAATAGATTATTTCATGGTTAATGAATGAGAAAATAGTTCTTGTAACAAGAAGAGGAGATAATTATCTTAAGGTGATTAGAAAGTCTCATTATTTTAGTAATTAAATAAGTTCACATTGGCATGAAATGCTATCCAAGACGAATGACTCATTTGGCTGATAGACGCAAACAGATTTGGAGTAATAATGGTGTTAATACTTGTTTGATTTAATTAATATACTTCATTGTTTAGCAACATATGTCAATTTCATTATCGCTTTATCAAAAAGTTTGTGTTTGGAATCAAAAGATTCGACTTGCTAACCACAAATGATGGGAGGTACTCTTTATTTTAGAATTCAACCAATTAATATCAATAAGAAATGCAATTCAAGGTCAAGAAGTCTATTGTTTCTTGCAATTGAATGAATTCATGTTATAGACGATTCATGGAAATTGTTTTTGTAATAATATGGTCGTTAAGAAAGAGACAATAGATTATTTCATTTTTAATGAATGAGAAATAGTTCTTGTAACAAGAAGAGGAGATAATTATCTTAAGGTGATTAGAAAGTCTCATTATTTAGTAATTAAATAAGTTCACATTGGCATGAAATGCTATCAAAGATGAATGACTCATTTGGCTGATAGACGCAAACAGATTTGGAGTAATAATGGTGTTAATACTTGTTTGATTTAATTAATATACTTCATTGTTTAACAACATATGTCAATTTCATTATCGCTTTATCAAAAATTGTGTTTGGAATCAAAAGATTCGACTTGCTAACCACAAATGATGGGAGGTACTCTTTATTTTAGAATTCAACCAATTAATATCAATAAGAAATGCAATTCAAGGTCAAGAACTCTATTGTTTCTTGCAATTGAATGAATTCATGTTATAGACGATTCATGAAAATTGTTTCCGTAATGAATATGGTCGTTAAGAAAGAGTCAACATATAATTTCATCGTCAATGCATAAAAAATAGTTCTTGTAACCAGAAGAGGAGCCTAATTATCTTAAGGTGATTGGAAAGTCTCATTATTTAGTAATTAAATAAGTTGACATTGGCATGAAATCCTATCCAAGACGAATGACTCATTTGGCAGATGGACGCAAACAGATTTGGAGTAATAATGGTGTTAATACTTGTTTGATTTAATTAATATACTTCATTGGTTAGCAACATATGTCAATGTCATTATCGCTTTATCAGAAAGTGCGCTTGGAATGAAATGATTCGACTTGCTAACCAGAAATGATGGGAGGTACTCTTTATTTTAGAATTCAACCACTTAATATCAATAAGAGATGCAATTCAAGGTCAAGAACTCTATTGTTTCTTGCAATTGAATGAATTCATGTTCTAGACGATTCATGGAAATTGTTTTCGTAATGAATATGGTCGTTAAGAAAGAGTCAATAGATTATTTCATGGTTAATGAATGAAAAATAGTTCTTGTAACAAGAAGAGGAGATAGTTATCTTAAGGTGATTAGCAAGTCTCATTATTTAGTAATTAAATAAGTTCACATTGGCATGAAATGCTATCCAAGACGAATGACTCATTTGGCTGATAGAAGCAAACAGCTTTAGAGTAATAATGGTGTTAATACTTGTTTGATTTAATTAATATACTTCATTGTTTAGCAACATATGTCAATTTCATTATCGCTTTATCAAAAAGTGTGTTTGGAATCAAAAGATTCGAGTTGCTAACCACAAATGACGGGAGGTATTCTTTATTTTAGAATTCAACCAATTAATATCAATAAGAAATGCAATTCAAGGTCAAGAACTCTATTGTTTCTTGCAATTGAATGAATTCATGTTATAGACGATTCATGGAAATTGTTTTCGTAATGAATGTGGTCGTTAAGAAAGAGTCAATAGATTATTTCATGGTTAATGAATGAAAAATAGTTCTTGTAACAAGAAGAGGAGATAATTATCTTAAGGTGATTAGAAAGTCTCATTATTTAGTAATTAAATAAGTTCACATTGGCATGAAATTCTATCCAAGACGAATGACTCATTTGGCTGATAGACGCAAACAGATTTGGAGTAATAATGGTGTTAATACTTGTTTGATTTAATTAATATACTTCATTGTTTAGCAACATATGTCAATTTCATTATCGCTGTATCAAAAAGTGTGTTTGGAATCAAAAGATTCGACTTGCTAACCACAAATGATGGGAAGTACTCTTTATTTTAGAATTCAACCAATTAATATCAATAAGAAATACAATTGAAGGGCAAGAACTCTATTGTTTCTTGCAATAGAATGAATTCATGTTATAGACGATTCATGAAAATTGTTTTCGTAATGAATATGGTCGTTAAGAAAGAGTCAACATACAATTTCATCTTCAATGCATAAAAAATAGTTCTTGTAACCAGAAGAGGAGCCTAATTATCTTAAGGTGATTCGAAAGTCTCATTATTTAGTAATTAAATAAGTTCACATTCGCATGAAATCCTATCCAAGACGAATGACTCATTTGGCAGATGGACGCAAACAGATTTAGAGTAATAATGGTGTTAATACTTGTTTGATTTAATTAATATACTTCATCGGTTAGCAACATATGTCAATGTCATTATCGCTTTATCAGAAAGTGCGCTTGGAATGAAATGATTCGACTTGCTAACCAGAAATGATGGGAGGTACTTTTTATTTTAGAATTCAACCAATTAATATCAATAAGAAATGCAATTCAAGGTCAAGAACTCTATTGTTTCTTGCAATTGAATGAATTCATGTTATAGACGATTCATGAAAATTGTTTTCGTAATGAATATGGTCATTAAGAAAGAGTCAATAGATTATTTCATGGTTAATGAATGAAAAATAGTTCTTCTAACAAGAAGAGGAGATAATTATCTTAAGGTGATTAGAAAGTCTCATCATTTAGGAATTAAATAAGTTCACATTGGCATGAAATCCTATCCAAGACGAATGACTCATTTGGCTGATAGACGCAAACAGATTTGGAGTAATAATGGTGTTAATACTTGTTTGATTTAATTAATATACTTCATTATTTAGCAACATATGTCAATTTCATTATCGCTTTATCAAAAAGTTTGTTCGGAATCAAAAGATTCGACTTGCTAACCACAAATGATGGGAGGTATTCTTTATTTTAGAATTCAACCAATTAATATCAATAAGAAATGCAATTCAAGGTCAAGAACTCTATTATTTCTTGCAATTGAATGAATTCATGTTATAGATTTTTCATGGAAATTGTTTTCGTAAGGAATATGGTTGTTAAGAAAGAGTCAGTAGATTATTTCGTGGTTAATGAATGAAAAATAGTTATTGTAACAAGAAGTGGAGATAATTATCTTAAGGTGATTAGAAAGTCTCATTATTTAGTAATTAAATAAGTTCACATTGGCATGAAATGCTATCCAAGACGAATGACTCATTTGGCAGATAGACGCAAACAGATTTGGAGTAATAATGGTGTTAATACTTGTTTGATTTAATTAATATACTTGATTGTTTAGCAACATATGTCAATTTCATTATCGCTTTATCAAAAAGTGTGTTTGGAATCAAAAGATTCGACTTGCTAACCACAAAAGATGGGAGGTACTCTTTATTTTAGAATTCAACCAATTAATATCAATAAGAAATGCAATTCAAGGTCAAGAACTCTAGTGTTTCTTGCAATTGAATGAATTCATGTTATAGACGATTCATGGAAATTGTTTTCGTAATGAATATGGTCGTTAAGAAAGAGGCAATAGATTATTTCATTGTTAATGAATGAAAAATAGTTCTTGTAACAAGAAGAGGAGATAATTAGCTTAAGGTGATTAGAAAGTCTCATTATTTAGTAATTAAATAAGTTCACATTGGCATGAAATGCTATCCAAGACGAATGACTCATTTGGCTAATAGACGCAAACAAATTTGGAGAAGCAATGGTGTTAATACTTGTTTGATTTAATCAATATACTTCATTGTTTAGCAACATATGTCAATTTCATTATCGCTTTATCAAAAAGTGTGTTTGGAATCAAAAAGATTCG
>JBAPLH010001827.1:0-31270 GCA_037897445.1 Ceriops zippeliana | reverse complement strand
TTGTAGACAAAAATGGATACTTCTAAGTAGAAATGATGGGACGGACTCTTTATTTTGTATTTCACCCAATTAATATCAATAAGAAAAGCAAATCAAGATCAAGGGACTCCATTGTTTTTGGAATTGAAAGAATTCATGGTATAGATGGTTATGGATATTGATTTCACAATTAATATAGTCGTTAAGTATGACACAAACGATAATTTCATGGTCAGATATGTGTATTTTTTGAACTTACGTCTACGTCAGATGCATGTCTTATAGGTAACAGGAAGAGACGTAGTGTATCATAGAGTCTTGGTCTTTAGTGCGCATCTTGAAGTGTCTCAATTATTTTTGCATTGGAATCTATCTTAAAGAGCTAATTGTATACGATAACCGTTCAAACCAGTCCTTGACAAAGATGATATGAATTCCGTTCGATTGTGGGTCGGATAAAAGTATACACCATTTAGAGTGTTTAGTGTAGGTTTAGTTACCTGTATTGCTTGAATTGCGTCATATTTTTGTCTACTATGTAGAATGGTTTGTTTAGTGAATAGCTAATTATTCTAGTAGTTTACGTTCATGATAGTGTTTTATATCTTCTATGATCTGTATGTATCAAAAAGTGTGTTTTAGTAAACTAATAAAAGGGATACTTGCTATACGAAGATTAATTGATGTGGAACGGCGACTAGGTTTATTTTTGTTATTTTTCAACATTAATTTAATGTATGAATGAAGTACAAGTAGCTCTCGCCAAAATTCAAGGAATTACTGTGCAGACTCCTACTTGTTTTGTTGGTAAAGTTGAAATTCTTTGGTTTATAGATGGATCATAGGTAATGTATTGTCACAATTCCTTAGTTACGGTAAGTATTGATTTCACACAACTAGTTTTATACGGTTATTGAATGAAAAATAGTCTTTTGAGAAACAGAAAGAGGAGGTTTGTATTTCCGAACCGTAGATTAATATGAAATAAGAAAATTAAAACAAGTTTGACACAAAGAAGGGGAGTAGATGAACAATCTCAGGATCTCTTGTAACAGACAGAGGAGTGGTTAATTAGCTGGAGCGCAAATTGAAATGTCTCATTATTTGCATGAAACTACTATAACCATCGTACCAAATGCAAAAACAAGAAGAATGAATTCTTTCGATCCGTGGAATATATACAAACATTAATAGTGCTAATAGGCGTTTAAGAATGGTTTTGTTTTAATGAATATAGTTATTAGTTTTGGCACAACGTTTTAATTTCATGATCTTTGTATCAAAAAGGTGTTGATTATAGTAGACCAAAAAGGATACGTTGCTAAGTAGAAATGATAGGACGGACTCGTTATATTGTATTTTCCACCAATTAATATCAATAATAAAAGCAATCTCAAGGATCAGGGGACTCCATTAGTTTGTCAAAAGAATTCCATGGTATAGATGGTTTATGGATATTGATTTCACAATTAATATAGTCATTAAGTATGACACAAACGATAATTTTCATGGTCATTGAATGAAAAAATAGTCTTTGGAACAGAAAGAGGAGTGTAATTAGCTGGAGGCGCATTGAATGTCTCATTATTTTTTGAATGAAACTACTTAACAATTTGTACGAAATGCAAAGCAAGATGAATGAATACTTCGATTGGTGGAAGTAAACACATTTTAGAGTGTTAATAGGGTTTAGAATGGTTTTGTTTTAATGAATATAGTTAGTAGTTTAGGCACAAGTGTTAATTTCATGATCTTTTGTTATCAAAAAAAGTGTGTTTGTAGACAAAAAAGGATACTTGCTAAGTAGAAATGATGGGACGGACTCTTTATTTTGTATTTCAACCAATTAATATCAATAAGAAAAGCAAATCAAGATCAGGGACTCCATTGTTTGTTGGAATTGAAAGAATTCATGGTATAGATGGTTTCATGGATATTTGATTTCACAATTAATATAAGTTCATTAAGTATGACACAAACGATAATTTCATGGTCATTGAATGAAAAATAGTCTTTGGAACAGAAAGAGGAGTGTAATTAGCTGGAAGCACATTGAATGTCTCATTATTTTTTAAATGAAACTACTTAACAAATTAGTACGAAAATGCAAAGCAAGATGAATGAATTCCTTCGATTGGTGGAAGTAAACACATTTAGAGTGTTTTAATAGGGTTTAGAATGGTTTGTTTTAATGAATATATTAGTAGTTTAGGCACAAGTGTTAATTTTGATGATCTTTTTATCAAAAAGTGTGTTTGTAAACACAAAAAGGATACTTGCTAAGTAGAAATGATGGGACAGACTCTTTATTTTGTATTTTCCAACCAATTAATATCAATAAGAAAAGCAAATCAAGATCAGGGACTCCATTGTTTGTTGGAATTGAAAGAATTCATGGGTATAGATGGTTTTCAATGGATATTGATTTCACAATTAATATAGTTCGTTAAGTATGACACAAACCGATAATTTCATGGTCATTGAAATGAAAAATAGTCTTTTGGAACAGAAAGAGGAGTGTAATTAGCTGGAGGCGGATTGAATGTCTCATTATTTTTTGAATGAAACTACTTAACAATAGTACAAAATGCAAACCAAGATGAATGAATTCTTCGATTGGTGGAAGTAAACACATTTAGAGTGTTAATAGGGGTTTAGAAATGGTTTGTTTTAATGAATATAGTTAGTAGTTTAGGCACAAGTGTTAATTTCATGATCTTTTGTATCAAAAAGTGTGTTTTGTAGACAAAAAAAGGATACTTGCTAAGTAGAAAATGATGGGACGGACTCTTTTATTTTGTATTTCAACCAATTAATATCAATAAAGAAAAGCAAATCAAGATCAGGGACTCCATTGTTTGTTGGAATTGAAAGAATTCATGGTATAGATGGTTCATGGGGATATTGATTTCACAATTAATATATTCGTTAAGTATGACACAAACGATAATTTCATGGTCATTGAATGAAAAAATAGTCTTTGGAACAGAAAGAGGAGTGTAATTAGCTGGAGGGCGCATTGAATGTCTCATTATTTTTGAATGAAACTACTTAACAATAGTACGAAATGCAAACCAAAGATGAATGAATTCTCTTCGATTGGTGGAAGTAAACACATTTAGAGTGTTTAATAGGGTTTTAGAATGGTTTGTTTTAATGAATATACTTAGTAGTTTAGGCACAAGTGTTAATTTCATGATCTTTTGTATCAAAAAGTGTGTTTGTAGACAAAAAAGGATACTTGCTAAGTAGAAATGATGGGACGGACTCTTTATTTTGTATTTCCACCAATTAATATCAATAAGAAAAGCAAATCAAGATCAGGGACTCCATTGTTTGTTGGAATTGAAAGAATTCATGGTATAGATGGTTCATTATGGATATTGATTTCACAATTAATATAGTCGTTAAGTATGACACAAAACGATAATTTCATGGTCATTGAATGAAAAATAGTCTTTGGAACAGAAAGAGGAGTGTAATTAGCTGGAGGCGCATTGAATGTCCTCATTATTTTTGAATGAAACTACTTTAACAATAGTACGAAATGCAAACCAAGATGAATGAATGCTTTCGATTGGTGGAAGTAAACACATTTAGACTGTTAATAGGTTTTAGAATGGTTTGTTTTAATGAATATAGTTAGTAGTTTTAGGCACAAGTGTTAATTTCATGATCTTTGTTTCAAAAAGTGTGTTTGTAGACCAAAAAGGATACTTGCTAAGTAGAAATGATGGGACGGGACTCTTTATTTTTGTATTTTCCACTAATTAATATCAATAAGAAAAAGCAAATCAAGATCAGGGACTCCATTGTTTGTCGGAATTGAAAGAATTCATGAGTATAGATGGTTCATGGATATTGATTTCACAATTAATATAGTCGTTAAGTATGAAACAAAACGATAATTTCTTGGTCATTGAATGAAAAATAGTCTTTGGAACAGAAAGAAAGGAGTGTAATTAGCTGGAGGCGCATTGAATGTCTCATTATTTTTGAATGAAACTACTTAACAATAGTACCAAATGCAAAACAAGATGAATGAATTCTTCGATTGGTGGAAGTAAACACATTTAGAGTTTTAATAGGGTTTAGAATGGTTTGTTTTAATGAATATAGTTAGTAGTTTTAGGCACAAAGTGTTAATTTCATGATCTTTGTATCAAAAAGTGTGTTTGTAGACCAAAAAGGATACTTGCTAAGTAGAAATGATAGGACGGACTCTTTATTTTGTATTTCCACCAATTAATATCAATAAGAAAAGCAAATCAAGATCAGGGACTCCATTGTTTGTTGGAATTGAAAGAATTCATGGTATAGATGGTTTATGGATATTGATTTCACAATTAATATAGTCGTTAAGTATGACACAAACGATAATTTCATGGTCATTGAATGAAAAATAGTCTTTGGAACAGAAAGAGGAGTGTAATTAGCTGGAGGCGCATTGAATGTCTCATTATTTTTTGAATGAAACTACTTAACAATAGTACGAAAATGCAAACCAAAGATGAATGAATGATTCGATTGGTGGAAGTAAAACACATTTAGAGTGTTAATAGGGTTTAGAATGGTTTGTTTTAATGAATATAGTTAGTAGTTTAGGCACAAGTGTTAATTTCATGATCTTTGTATCAAAAAGTGTGTTTGTAGACAAAAAAGGATACTTGCTAAGTAGAAATGATGGGACGGACTCTTTTATTTTGTATTTTCAACAAATTAATATCAATAAGAAAAGCAAATCAAGATCAGGGACTCCATTGTTTGTTGGAATTGAAAGAATTCATGGTATAGATGGTTCATGGATATTGATTTCACAATTAATATAGTCGTTAAGTATGACACAAACGATAATTTCATGGTCATTGAATGAAAAAAATAGTCTTTGGAACAGAAAAGAGGAGTGTAATTAGCTGGAGGCGCATTGAATGTCTCATTATTTTTTGAATGAAAACTACTTAACAATAGTACGAAATGCAAAACCAAGATGAATGAATTCTTCGATTGGTGGAAGTAAACACATTTAGAGTGTGTTAATAGGGTTTAGAATGGTTTTGTTTTAATGAATATAGTTTAGTAGTTTAGGCACAAGTGTTAATTTCATGATCTTTTATCAAAAAGTGTGTTTGTAGACAAAAAAGGATACTTGCTAAGTAGAAAAATGATGGGACGGACTCTTTATTTTGTATTTCAACCAATTAATATCAATAAGAAAAAGCAAATCAAGATCAGGGACTCCATTGTTTGTTGGAATTGAAAGAATTCATGGTATAGATGGTTTCATGGATATTGATTTCACAATTAATATAGTCGTTAAAGTATGACACAAACGATAATTTTCATGGTCATTGAATGAAAAATAGTCTTTGGAACAGAAAGAGGAGTGTAATTAGCTGGAGGCGCATTGAATGTCTCATTATTTTTGAATGAAACTACTTAACAATTAGTACAAAATGCAAACCAAGATGAATGAATTCTTCGATTGGTGGAAGTAGTAAACACATTTAGAGTGTTAATAGGGTTTAGAATGGTTTTGTTTTAATGAATATAGTTAGTAGTTTAGGCACAAGTGTTAATTTTCATGATCTTTTTATCAAAAAGTGTGTTTTGTAGACAAAAAAGGATACTTGCTAAGTAGAAATGATAGGGACGGACTCTTTATTTTGTTATTTCAACCAATTAATATCAATAAGAAAAAATCAAATCAAGATCAGGGACTCCATTGTTTGTTGGAATTGAAAGAATTCATGGTATAGATGGTTCATGGATATTGATTTCACAATTAATATAGTCGTTTAAGTATGACACAAACGATAATTTCATGGTCATTGAATGAAAAATAGTCTTTGGAAACAGAAAAAAGAGGAGTGTAATTAGCTGGAGGCGCATTGAATGTCTCATTATTTTTGAAATGAAACTACTTAACAATAGTACAAAAATGCAAACCAAGATGAATGAATTCTTCGATTGGTGGAAGTAAACACACATTTAGAGTGTTAATAGGGTTTAGAATGGTTTGTTTTAATGAATATAGTTAGTAGTTTAGGCACAAGTGTTAATTTCATGATCTTTTGTATCAAAAAGTGTGTTTGTAGACAAAAAAGGATACTTGCTAAGTAGAAAATATGATGGGACGGACTCTTTTATTTGTATTTCAAACCAATTAATATCAATAAGAAAAGCAAATCAAGATCAGGGACTCCATTGTTTGTTGGAATTGAAAGAATTCATGGTATAGATGGTTCATGGATATTGATTTCACAATTAATATATTCGTTAAGTATGACACAAACGATAATTTCATGGTCATTGAATGAAAAATAGTCTTTGGAACAGAAAAGAGGAGTGTAATTAGCTGGAGGCGCATTGAATATCTCATTATTTTTGAATGAAACTACTTAACAATAGTACGAAAAATACAATGCAAACCAAGATGAATGAATTCTTTGATTGGTGGAAGTAAACACATTTAGACTGTTAATAGGGTTTTAGAATGGTTTTTGTTTTAATGAATATAGTTAGTAGTTTAGGCACAAGTGTTAATTTCATGATCTTTTGTATCAAAAAGTGTGTTTGTAGACAAAAAGGGATACTTGCTAAGTAGAAATGATGGGACGGACTCTTTATTTTGTATTTCAACCAATTAATATCAATAAGAAAAGCAAATCAAGATCAGGGACTCCATTGTTTGTTGGAATTGAAAGAATTCATGGTATAGATGGTTCATGGATATTGATTTCACAATTAATATATTCGTTAAGTATGACACAAAACGATAATTTCATGGTCATTGAATGAAAAAATAGTCTTTGGAACACAAAAAGAGGAGTGTAATTAGCTGGAGGCGCATTGAATGTCTCATTATTTTTGAATGAAACTACTTAACAATAGTACCAAATGCAAACCAAGATGAATGAATTCTTTCGATTGGTGGAAGTAAACACATTTAGAGTGTTAATAGGGTTTAGAATGTTTGTTTTAATGAATATAGTTAGTAGTTTAGGCACAAGTGTTAATTTCATGATCTTTGTATCAAAAAGTGTCTTTGCAGAGCAAAAAGGATACTTGCTAAGTAGAAAAGATAGGACGGACTCTTTATTTTGTATTTCCACCAATTAATATCAATGAGAAAAGCAAATCAAGATCAGGGTGACTCCATTGTTTGTCGGAAATTGAAAAGAATTCATGGTATAGATGGTTTATGGATATTGATTTCACAATTAATATAGTCGTTAAGTATGACACAAACGATAATTTCATGGTCATTGAATGAAAAATAGTCTTTGGAACAGAAAGAGGAGTGTAATTAGCTGGAGGCGCATTGAATGTCTCATTATTTTTGAATGAAACTACTTAACAATAGTACGAAATGCAAACCAAGATGAATGAATGCTTCGATTGGTGGAAGTAAAAACACATTTAGAGTGTTAATAGGGTTTTAGAAATGGTCTTGTTTTAAAATGATATAGTTAGTAGTTTTAGGCACAAGTGTTAATTTTCATGATCTTTTGTATCAAAAAAGTGTGTTTGTAAAAACAAAAAAGGATACTTGCTAAGTAGAAATGATGGGACGGACTCTTTTTTTTTTGTATTTCAACCAATTAATATCAAAGAAAAGAAATCAGCAAATCAAGATCATGGACTCCATTGTTTGTATGGTTAAATTGACACAGAATTCATGGGTTATAGAATGAAAAATTCTTGGATTGTTGTATTAGCTTCAGGGGCATTGAATATCTCACTTTTTTGAATGAAACTACTAAATAATAGTACGAAATACAAAGCAAAATGAATGAATTCTTCGATTGGTGGATTTTTAGATGGTCAATTGTTATAATGAATATATAGTAGTTTAGGAACAGAAAATTTCATGAGGAAAGTGTGTTTTGTTAACAAAAAAGGATACTTGCCAGTAATGATGGGGACGGATCTTTATTTTGAATTCAACTACAATCTATATCAATAAAAAATGCAAATCTATGTATGAATGAACTCCATTGTTTGTTGGAATTAAAGATTTCATGGTATAGATGGTTCATGGATATTGGTTTCACAATTAATATGTTCGTGAAGTATGACACAACCGATAATTTCATGGTCATTGAATGAAAAATAGTCTTTGGAACAGAAAGAGGGGAGTGGTAATTAGCTGGAAGCGCATTGAATGTCTCATTATTTTTTGAATGAAACTACTTAACAATAGTACGAAATGCAAAGCAAGATGAATGAATACTTCGATTGGATGAAGTAAATACATTTAGAGAGTGTTAATAGGGTTTTTAGAATGGTTTGTTTTTAATTAATATAGTTATTAGTTTATGAACAAGCGTTAATTTCATGATCTTTGTATCAAAAAGTGTGTTTTTGTAGACAAAAAAGGATACGTGCTAAGTAGAAATGATGGGACGGACTCTTTATTTTGTATTTCAACCAATTAATATCAATAAGAAAAGCAAATCAAGATCAGGGACTCCATTGTTTGTTGGAATTGAAAGAATTCGTGGTATAAATGGTTCATGGATATTGATTTCACAATTAATATATGTTCGTTAAGTATGACACAACCGATAATTTTCATGGTCATTGAATGAAAAATAGTCTTTGGAACAGAAAGAGGAGTGTAATTAGCTGGAAGCGCATTGAATGTCTCATTATTTTTGAATGAAACTACTTAACAATAGTACGAAATGCAAAGCAAGATGAATGAATTCTTCGATTGCCGGAAGTAAACACATTGAGAGTGTTAATAGGGTTTAGAATGGTTTGTTTTAATGAATATAGTTAGTAGTTTATGCACAAATGTTAATTTCATGATCTTTTTATCAAAAAGTGTGTTTGTAAACCAAAAAGGATACTTGCTAAGTAGAAATGATGGGACAGACTCTTTATTTTGTATTTCCACCAATTAATATCAATAAGAAAAGCAAATCAAGATCAGGGAAACCATTGTTTGTTGTAATTGAAAGAATTCATGGTATAGATGGTTCATGGATATTGGTTTCACAATTAATATGTTCGTTAAGTATGACACAACCGATAATTTCATGGTCATTGAATGAGAAATAGTCTTTGGAACAGAAAGAGGAGTGTAATTAGTTGGAAGCGCATTGAATGACTCATTATTTTTGAATGAAACTACTTAACAATAGTACGAAATGCAAAGCAAGATGAATGAATTCTTCAATTGGTGGAAGGAAACACATTTAGAGTGTTAATAGGTTTTAGAATGGTTTGTTTTAATTAATATAGTTAGTAGTTTAGGCACAAGTGTTAATTTCATGATCTGTGTATCAAAAAGTGTGTTTGTGGACAAAAAAGGATACCTGCAAAGTAAAAATGATGGGACGGACTCTTTATTTGGTATTTTAACCAATTAATATCAATAAGAAAAGCAAATCAAGATCAGGAACTCCATTGTTTGTCGGAATTTAAAGAATTCATGGTATAGATGATTTATGGATATTGATTTCACAATTAATATAGTCGTTAAGTCTGACACAAACGATAATTTCATGGTCATTGAATGAAAAATAGTCTTTGGAACAGAAGGAGGAGTGTAATTAGCTGGAGGCGCATTGAATGTCTCATTATTTTTGAATGAAACTACTTAACAATAGTACAAAATACAAACCAAGATGAATGAATGCTTCGATTGGTGGAAGTAAACACATTGAGAGTTTTAATAGGGTTTAGAATGGTTTGTTTTAATGAATATAGTTAGTAGTTTATGCACAAGTGTTAATTTCATGATCTTTGTATCAAAAAGTGTGTTTGTAGACAAAAAAGGATACTTGCTAAGTAGAAATGATGGGACGGACTCTTTATTTTGTATTTCAACCAATTAATATCAATAAGAAAAGCAAATCTAGATCAGGGACTCCATTGTTTGTTGGAATTGAAAGAATTCATGGTATAGATGGTTCATGGATATTGGTTCACAATTAATATGTTCGTTAAGTATGACACAACCGATAATTTCATGGTCATTGAATGAAAAATAGTCTTTGGAACAGAAAGAGGAGTGTAATTAGCTGGAAGCGCATTGAATGTCTCATTATTTTTCAATGAAACTACTTAACAATAGTACGAAATGCAAAGCAAGATGAATGAATTCTTCGATTGGCGGAAGTAAACACATTGAGAGTCTTAATAGGGTTTAGAATGGTTTGTTTTAATGAATATAGTTAGTAGTTTATGCACAAATGTTAATTTCATGATCTTTTTATCAAAAAGTGTGTTTGTAAATCAAAAAGGATACTTGCTAAGCAGAAATGATGGGACAGACTCTTTATTTTGTATTTCCAGCAATTAATATCAATAAGAAAAGCAAATCAAGACCAGGGAAACCATTGTTTGTTGGAATTGAAAGAATTCATGGTATAGATGGTTCAAGGATATTGGTTTCACAATTAATATGTTTGTTATGTATGACACAACCGATAATTTCATGGTCATTGAATGAGAAATAGTCTTTGGAACAGAAAGAGGAGTGTAATTAGTTGGAAGCGCATTGAATGTCTCATTATTTTTGAATGAAACTACTTAACAATAGTACGAAATGCAAAGCAAGATGAATGAATTCTTCAATTGGTGGAAGTAAACACATTTAGAGTGTTAATAGGGTTTAGAATGGTTTGTTTTAATTAATATAGTTAGTAGTTTAGGCACAAGTGTTGATTTCATGATTTGTGTATCAAAAAGTGTGTTTGTGGACAAAAAAGGATACCTGCAAAGTAAAAATGATGGGACGGACTCTTTATTTGGTATTTTAACCAATTAATATCAATAAGAAAAGCAAATCAAGATCAGGAACTCCATTGTTTGTCGGAATTGAAAGAATTCATGGTATAGATGGTTTATGGATATTGATTTCATAATTAATATAGTCGTTAAGTATGGCACAAACGATAATTTCATGGTCATTGAATCAAAAATTGTCTTTGGAAGAGAAAGAGGAATGTAATTAGGTGGAAGCGCATTGAATGCCTCATTATTTTTGAATGAAACCGCTTAACAATAGTACGAAATGCAAAGCAAGATGAATGAATTCTTCGATTGGTGGAAGTAAACACATTTAGAGTGTTAATAGGGCTTAGAATGGTTTGTTTTAATGAATATAGTTAGTAGTTTAGGGACAAGTGTTAATTTCATGATCTTTGTATCAAGAAGTGTGTTTGTAGACTAAAAAGGATACTTGCTAAGTAGAAATGATAGGACGGACTCTTTATTTTGTATTTCAAACAATTAATATCAATAAGAAAAGCAAATCAAGATCAGGGACTCCATTGTTTATTGGAATTGAAAGAATTCATGGTATAGATGACTCATGGATATTGATTTCACAACGAACATATTCGTTAAGTATGAAACAAACGATAATTTCATGGTCATTGAATGAAAAATAGTCTTTGGAACAAAAAGAGGGGTGTAATTAGTTGGAGGGGCATTGAATATCTCACTATTTTTGAATGAAACTACTTCATAATAGTACGAAATACAAAGCAAAATGAATGAATTCTTTGATTGGTGGAAGTAAACATATTTAGACTGTTAATAGGGTTTAGAATGGTTTGTTTTAATGAATATAGTTAGTAGTTTAGGCACAAGTGTTAATTTCATGATCTTTGTATCAAAAAGTGTGTTTGTAGACAAAAAAGGATACTTGCTAAGTAGAAATGATGGGACGGACTCTTTATTTTGTATTTCAACCAATTAATATCAATAAGAAAAGCAAATCAAGATGAGGGACTCCATTGTTTGTTGGAATTGAAAGAATTCATGGTATAGATGGTTCATGGATATTGGTTTCACAATTAATATGTTCGTTAAGTATGACACAACCGATAATTTCATGGTCATTGAATGAAAAATAGTCTATGGAAAAGAAAGTGGAGTGTAATTAGCTGGAAGCGCATTGAATGTCTCATTATTTTTGAATGAAACTACTTAACAATAGTACGAAATGCAAAGCAAGATGAATTAATTCTTCGATTGGCGGAAGTAAACACATTGAGAGTGTTAATAGGGTTTAGAATGGTTTATTTTAATTAATATAGTTAGTAGTTTATGCACAAGTGTTAATTTCATGATCTTTGTATCAAAAAGTGTGTTTGTAGACAAAAAAGGATACTTGCTAAGTAGAAATGATGGGACGGACTCTTTATTTTGTATTTCAACCGATTAATATCAATAAGAAAAGCAAATCTAGATCAGGGACTCCATTGTTTGTTGGAATTGAAAGAATTCATGGTATAGATGGTTCATGGATATTGGATTCACAATTAATATGTTCGTTAAGTATGACACAACCGATAATTTCATGGCCATTGAATGAAAAATAGTCTTTGGAATAGAAAGAGAAGTGTAATTAGCTGGAAGCGTATTGAATGTCTCATTATTTTTGAATGAAACTACTTAACAATAGTACGAAATGCAAAGCAAGATGAATGAATTCTTCGATTGGTGGAAGTAAACATATTTAGAGTGTTAATAGGGTTTAGAATGGTTTGTTTTAATTAATATAGTTAGTAGTTTATGCACAAGTGTTAATTTCATGATCTTTGTATCAAAAAGTGTGTTTGTAGACAAAAAAGGATACTTGCTAAGTAGAAATGATGGGACGGACTCTTTATTTTGTATTTCAACCAATTAATATCAATAAGAAAAGCAAATCTAGATCAGGGACTCCATTGTTTGTTGGAATTGAAAGAATTCATGGTATAGATGGTTCATGGATATTGGTTTCACAATTAATATGTTCGTTAAGTATGACACAACCGATAATTTCATGGTCTTTGAATGAAAAATAGTCTTTGGAACAGAAAGAGGAGTGTAATTAGCTGGAAGCGCATTGAATGTCTCATTATTTTTGAATGAAACTACTTAACAATAGTACGAAATGCAAAGCAAGATGAATGAATTCTTCGATTGGCGGAAGTAAACACATTTAGAGTGTTAATAGGGCTTAGAATGGTTTGTTTTAATGAATATAGTTAGTAGCTTAGGCACAAGTGTTAATTTCATGATCTTTGTATCAAGACGTGTGTTTG
The DNA here is from genome assembly GCA_037897445.1 of Ceriops zippeliana. Classification (NCBI taxonomy): domain Eukaryota; kingdom Viridiplantae; phylum Streptophyta; class Magnoliopsida; order Malpighiales; family Rhizophoraceae; genus Ceriops; species Ceriops zippeliana. The sequence goes on along the minus strand of JBAPLH010001827.1, from coordinate 18,242 downwards.
TAGACCAAAAAGGATACTTGCTAAGTACAAATGATAGGACGGACTCTTTATTTTGTATTTCCACTAATTAAGATCAATAAGAAAAGCAAATCAAGATCAGGGACTCTATTGTTTGTCGGAATTGAAAGAATTCATGGTATAGATGGTTTATGGATATTGATTTCATAATTAATATAGTCGTTAAGTATGGCACAAACGATAATTTCATGGTCATTGAATCAAAAATAGTCTTTGGAAGAGAAAGAGGAATGTAATTAGGTGGAAGCGCATTGAATGTCTCATTATTTTTGAATGAAACTGCTTAACAATAGTACGAAATGCAAAGCAAGATGAATGAATTCTTCGATTGGTGGAAGTAAACACATTTAGACTGTTAATAGGGTTTAGAATGGTTTGTTTTAATGAATATGGTTAGTAGTTTAGGCACAAGTGTTAATTTCATGATCTTTGTATCAAAAAGTGTGTTTGTAGACAAAAAAGGATACTTGCTAAGTAGAAATGATGGGACGGACTCTTTATTTTGTATTTCAACAAATTAATATCAATAAGAAAAGCAAATCAAGATCAGGAACTCCATTGTTTGTTGGAATTGAAAGAATTCATGGTATAGATGGTTCATGGATATTGGTTTCACAATTAATATGTAGTTAAGTATGACACAACCGATAATTTCATGGTCATTGAATGAAAAATAGTCTTTGGAACAGAAAGTGGAGTGTAATTAGCTGGAAGCGCATTGAATGTCTCATTATTTTTGAATGAAACTACTTAACAATAGTACGAAATGCAAAGCAAGATGAATTAATTCTTCGATTGGTGGAAGTAAACACATTTAGAGTGTTAATAGGGTTTAGAATGGTTTGTTTTAATTAATATAGTTAGTAGTTTAGGCACAAGTGTTAATTTCATGATCTGTGTATCATAAAGTGTGTTTGTGGACAAAAAAGGATACCTGCAAAGTAAAAATGATGGGACGGACTCTTTATTTGGTATTTTAACCAATTAATATCAATAAGAAAAGCAAATCAAGATCAGGAACTCCATTGTTTGTCGAAATTGAAAGAATTCATGGTATAGATGATATATGGATATTGATTTCACAATTAATATAGTCGTTAAGTCTGACACAAACGATAATTTCATGGTCATTGAATGAAAAATAATCTTTGGAACAGAAGGAGGAGTGTAATTAGCTGGAGGCGCATTGAATGTCTCATTATTTTTGAATGAAACTACTTAACAATAGTACGAAATACAAAGCAAAATGAATGAATTCTTCGATTGGTGGAAGTAAACACATTTAGACTGTTAATAAGGTCTAGAATGGTTTGTTTTAATGAATATAGTTAGTAGTTTAGGCACAAGTGTTAATTTCATGATCTTTGTATCAAAATGTGTGTTTGTAGACAAAAAAGGATACTTGCTAAGTAGAAATGATGGGACATACTCTTTATTTTGTATTTCAACCAATTAATATCAATAAGAAAAGCAAATCAAGATCAGGGACCCCATTGTTTGTTGGAATTGAAAGAATTCATGGTATAGATGGTTCATGGATATTGGTTTCACAATTAATATGTTCGTTAAGTATGACACAACCGATAATTTCATGGTCATTGAATGAAAAATAGTCTTTGGAACAGAAAGAGGAGTGTAATTAGCTGGAAGCGCATCGAATGTCGCATTATTTTTGAATGAAACTACTTAACAATAGTACGAAATGCAAAGCAAGATGAATGAATTCTTCGATTGGCGGAAGTAAACACATTTAGAGTGTTAATAGGGTTTAGAATGGTTTGTTTTAATTAATATAGTTAGTAGTTTATGCACAAGCGTTAATTTCATGATCTTTGTATCAAAAAGTGTGTTTGTAGACAAAAAAGGATACTTGCTAAGTAGAAATGATGGGACGGACTCTTTATTTTGTATTTCAACCAATTAATATCAATAAGAAAAGAAAATCTAGATCAGGGACTCCATTGTTTGTTGGAATTGAAAGAATTCATGGTATAGATGACTCATGGATATTGATTTCACAACTAACATATTCGTTAAGTATGACACAAACGATAATTTCATGGTCATTGAATGAAAAATAGTCTTTGGAACAAAAAGACGAGTGTAATTAGCTGGAGGAGCATTGAATATCTCACTATTTTTGAATGAAACTACTTAATAATAGTACAAAATGCAAACCAAGATGAATGAATGCTTCGATTGGTGGAAGTAAACACATTTAGAGTTTTAATAGGGTTTAGAATGGTTTGTTTTAATGAATATAGTTAGTAGTTTATGCACAAGCGTTAATTTCATGATCTTTGTATCAAAAAGTGTGTTTGTAGACAAAAAAGGATACTTGCTAAGTAGAAATGATGGGACGGACTCTTTATTTTGTATTTCAACCAATTAATATCAATAAGAAAAGCAAATCAAGATCAGGGACTCCATTGTTTGTTGGAATTGAAAGAATTCATGGTATAGATGGTTCATGGATATTGGTTTCACAATTAATATGTTCGTTAAGTATGACACAACCGATAATTTCATGGTCATTGAATGAAAAATAGTCTTTGGAACAAAAAGAGGAGTGTAATTAGCTGGAGGGGCATTGAATATCTCACTATTTTTGAATGAAACTACTTAATAATAGTACGAAATGCAAAGCAAGATGAATGAATTCTTCCATTGCCGGAAGTAAACACATTTAGAGTGTTAATAGGGTTTAGAATGGTTTGTTTTAATTAATATAGTTAGTAGTTTATGCACAAGCGTTAATTTCATGATCTTTGTATCAAAAAGTGTGTTTGTAGACAAAAAAGGACACTTGCTAAGTAGAAATGATGGGACAGACTCTTTATTTTGTATTTCAACCAATTAATATCAATAAGAAAAGCAAATCTAGATCAGGGACTCCATTGTTTGTTGGAATTGAAAGAATTCATGGTATAGATGGTTCATGGATATTGCTTTCACAATTAATATGTTCGTTAAGCATGACACAACCGATAATTTCATGGTCATTGAATGAAAAATAGTCTTTGGAACATAAAGAGGAGTGTAATTAGCTGGAGGTGCATTGAATGTCTCATTATTTTTGACTGAAACTACTTAACAATAGTACAAAATGCAAACCAAGATGAATGAATGATTCGATTGGTGGAAGTAAACACATTTAGAGTGTTAATAGGGTTTAGAATGGTTTGTTTTAATGAATATAGTTAGTAGTTTAGGCACAAGTGTTAATTTCATGATCTTTGTTTCAAAAAGTGTGTTTGTAGACAAAAAAGGATACTTGCTAAGTAGAAATGATGGGACGGACACTTTATTTTGTATTTCAACCAATTAATATCAATAAGAAAAGCAAATCAAGATCAGGGACTCCATTGTTTGTTGGAATTGAAATAATTCTTTGTATAGATGGTTTATGGATATTGATTTCACAATTAATATAGTCGTTAAGTCTGACACGAACGATAATGTCATGGTCATTAAATGAAAAATAGTCTTTGGAACAGAAAGAGGAGTGTAATTAGCTGGAGGCGCATTGAATGTCTCATTATTTTTGAATGAAACTACTTAACAATAGTACCAAATGCAAAGCAAGATGAATGAATTCTTCGATTGCCGGAAGTAAACACATTTAGAGTGTTAATAGGGTTTAGAATGGTTTGTTTTAATTAATATAGTTAGTAGTTTATGCACAAGCGTTAATTTCATGATCTTTGTATCAAAAAGTGTGTTTGTAGACAAAAAAGGATACTTGCTAAGTAGAAATGATGGGACGGACTCTTTATTTTGTATTTCAACCAATTAATATCAATAAGAAAAGCAAATCAAGATCAGGGACTCCATTGTTTGTTGGAATTGAAAGAATTCATGGTATAGATGGTTCATGGATATTGGTTTCACAATTAATATGTTCGTTAAGTATGACACAACCGATAATTTCATGGTCATTGAATGAAAAATAGTCTTTGGAACAGAAAGAGGAGTGTGTAATTAGCTGGAAGCGCATTGAATGTCTCATTATTTTTGAATGAAACTACTTAACAATAGTACGAAATGCAAAGCAAGATCAATGAATTCCTCGATTGCCGGAAGTAAACACATTTAGAGTGTTAATAGGGTTTAGAATGGTTTGTTTTAATTAATATAGTTAGTAGTTTATGCACAAGCGTTAATTTCATGATCTTTGTATCAAAAAGTGTGTTTGTAGACAAAAAAGGATACTTGCTAAGTAGGAAATGATGGGACGGACTCTTTATTTTGTATTTCAACCAATTAATATCAATAAGAAAAGCAAATCAAGATCAGGGACTCCATTGTTTGTTGGAATTGAAAGAATTCATGGTATAGATGGTTCATGGATATTGGTTTCACAATTAATATGTTCGTTAAGTATGACACAACCGATAATTTCATGGTCATTGAATGAAAAATAGTCTTTGGAACAAAAAGAGGAGTGTAATTAGCTGGAGGGGCATTGAATATCTCACTATTTTTGAATGAAACTACTTAATAATAGTACGAAATGCAAAGCAAGATGAATGAATTCTTCGATTGCCGGAAGTAAACACATTTAGAGTGTTAATAGGGTTTAGAATGGTTTGTTTTAATTAATATAGTTAGTAGTTTATGCACAAGCGTTAATTTCATGATCTTTGTATCAAAAAGTGTGTTTGTAGACAAAAAAGGACACTTGCTAAGTAGAAATGATGGGACAGACTCTTTATTTTGTATTTCAACCAATTAATATCAATAAGAAAAGCAAATCTAGATCAGGGACTCCATTGTTTGTTGGAATTGAAAGAATTCATGGTATAGATGGTTCATGGATATTGCTTTCAGAATTAATATGTTCGTTAAGCATGACACAACCGATAATTTCATGGTCATTGAATGAAAAATAGTCTTTGGAACAGAAAGAGGAGTGTAATTAGCTGGAAGCGCATTGAATGTCTCATTATTTTTGAATGAAACTACTTAACAATAGTACGAAATGCAAAGCAAGATCAATGAATTCCTCGATTGCCGGAAGTAAACACATTTAGAGTGTTAATAGGGTTTAGAATGGTTTGTTTTAATTAATATAGTTAGTAGTTTTAGGCCACAAGCGTTAATTTCATGATCTTTGTATCAAAAAGTGTGTTTGTAGACAAAAAAGGATGCTTGCTAAGTAGAAAAATGATGGGACGGACTCTTTATTTTGTATTTCCACCAATTAATATCAATAAGAAAAGCAAATCAAGATCAGGGAAACCATTGTTTGTTGGAATTGAAAGAATTCATGGTATAGATGGTTCATGGATATTGGTTTCACAATTAATATGTTCGTTAAGTATGACACAACCGATAATTTCATGGTCATTGAATGAAAAATAGTCTTTGGAACAAAAAGAGGAGTGTAATTAGCTGGAGGGGCATTGAATGTCTCATTATTTTTGAATGAAAACTACTTAACAATAGTACGAAATGCAAAGCAAGATGAATGAATTCTTCAATTGGTGGAAGTAAACACATTTAGAGTGTCAATAGGGTTTAGAATGGTTTGTTTTAATTAATATAGTTAGTAGTTTAGGTACAAGTGTTAATTTCATGATCTGTGTATCAAAAAGTGTGTTTGTAGGCAAAAAAGGATACCTGCAAAGTAGAAATGATGGGACGGAGTCTTTATTTTGTATTTCAACAAATTAATATCAATAAGAAAAGCAAATGAAGATCAGGGACTCCATTGTTTGTTGGAATTGAAAGAATTCATGGTATAGATGATTTATGGATATTGATTTCACAATTAATATAGTCGTTAAGTCTGACACAAACGATAATTTCATGGTCATTGAATGAAAAATAGTCTTTGGAACAGAAGGAGGAGTGTTATTAGCTGGAGGTGCATTGAATGTCTCATTATTTTTGAATGAAACTACTAAACAATAGTACAAAATGCAAACCAAGATGAATGAATGCTTCGATTGGTGGAAGTAAACACATTTAGAGTTTTCATAGGGTTTAGAATGGTTTGTTTTCATGAATATAATTAGTAGTTTAGGCACAAGTGTTAATTTCATGATCTTTGTATCAAGAAGTGTGTTTGTAGACCAAAAAGGATACTTGCTAAGTAGAAATGATAGGACGGACTCTTTATTTTGTCTTTCCATCAATTAATATCAATAAGAAAAGCAAATCAAGATCAGGGACTCCATTGTTTGTCGGAATTGAAAGAATTCATGGTATAGATGGTTTATGGATATTGATTTCACAATTAATATGTTCGTTAAGTATGACAGAACCGATAATTTCATGGTCTTTGAATGAAAAATAGTCTTTGGAACAGAAAGAGGAGTGTAATTAGCTGGAAGCGCATTGAATGTCTCATTATTTTTCAATGAAACTACTTAACAATAGTACGAAATGCAAAGCAAGATAAATGAATTCTTCGATTGGCAGAAGTAAACACATTTAGAGTGTTAATAGGGTTTAGAATGGTTTGTTTTAATTAATATAGTTAGTAGTTTATGCACAAGCGTTAATTTCATGATCTTTGTATCAAAAAGTGTGTTTGTAGACAAAAAAAGGATACTTGCTAAGTAGAAATGATGGGACGGACTCTTTATTTTGTATTTCAACCAATTAATATCAATAAGAAAAGCAAATCAAGATCAGGGACTCCATTGTTTGTTGGAATTGAAAGAATTCATGGTATAGATGGTTCATGGATATTGGTTTCACAATTAATATGTTCGTTAAGTATGACACAAACGATAATTTCATGGTCATTGAATGAAAAATAGTCTTTGGAACAGAAAGAGGAGTGTAATTAGCTGGAAGCGCATTGAATGTCTCATTATTTTTGAATGAAACTACTTAACAATAGTACGAAATGCAAAGCAAGATGAATGAATTCTTCGATTGCCGGAAGTAAACACATTTAGAGTGTTAATAGGGTTTAGAATGGTTTGTTTTAATTAATATAGTTAGTAGTTTATGCACAAGCGTTAATTTCATGATCTTTGTATCAAAAAGTGTGTTTGTAGACAAAAAAGGATACTTGCTAAGTAGGAAATGATGGGACGGACTCTTTATTTTGTATTTCAACCAATTAATATCAATAAGAAAAGCAAATCAAGATCAGGGACTCCATTGTTTGTTGGAATTGAAAGAATTCATGGTATAGATGGTTTATGGATATTGATTTCACAATTAATATAGTTGTTACGTATGACACAAACGATAATTTCATGGTCATTAAATGAAAAATAGTCTTTGGAACAGAAAGAGGAGTGTAATTAGCTGGAGGCGCATTGAATGTCTCATTATTTTTGAATGAAACTACTTAACAATAGTACCAAATGCAAAGCAAGATGAATGAATTCTTCGATTGCCGGAAGTAAACACATTTAGAGTGTTAATAGGGTTTAGAATGGTTTGTTTTAATTAATATAGTTAGTAGTTTATGCACAAGCGTTAATTTCATGATCTTTGTATCAAAAAGTGTGTTTGTAGACAAAAAAGGATACTTGCTAAGTAGAAATGATGGGACGGACTCTTTATTTTGTATTTCAACCAATTAATATCAATAAGAAAAGCAAATCAAGATCAGGGACTCCATTGTTTGTTGGAATTGAAAGAATTCATGGTATAGATGGTTCATGGATATTGGTTTCACAATTAATATGTTCGTTAAGTATGACACAACCGATAATTTCATGGTCATTGAATGAAAAATAGTCTTTGGAACAAAAAGAGGAGTGTAATTAGCTGGAGGGGCATTGAATATCTCACTATTTTTGAATGAAACTACTTAATAATAGTACGAAATGCAAAGCAAGATGAATGAATTCTTCGATTGCCGGAAGTAAACACATTTAGAGTGTTAATAGGGGTTTAGAATGGTTTGTTTTAATTAATATAGTTAGTAGTTTATGCACAAGCGTTAATTTCATGATCTTTGTATCAAAAAGTGTGTTTGTAGACAAAAAAGGACACTTGCTAAGTAGAAATGATGGGACAGACTCTTTATTTTGTATTTCAACCAATTAATATCAATAAGAAAAGCAAATCAAGATCAGGGAGTCCATTGTTTGTTGGAATTGAAAGAATTCATGGTATAGATGGTTCATGGATATTGCTTTCACAATTAATATGTTCGTTAAGCATGACACAACCGATAATTTCATGGTCATTGAATGAAAAATAGTCTTTGGAACATAAAGAGGAGTGTAATTAGCTGGAGGCGCATTGAATGTGTCATTATTTTTGACTGAAACTACTTAACAATAGTACAAAATGCAAACCAAGATGAATGAATGATTCGATTGGTGGAAGTAAACACATTTAGAGTGTTAATAGGGTTTAGAATGGTTTGTTTTAATGAATATAGTTAGTAGTTTAGGCACAAGTGTTAATTTCATGATCTTTGTTTCAAAAAGTGTGTTTGTAGATAAAAAAGGATACTTGCTAAGTAGAAATGATGGGACGGACACTTTATTTTGTATTTCAACCAATTAATATCAATAAGAAAAGCAAATCAAGATCAGGGACTCCATTGTTTGTTGGAATTGAAATAATTCTTGGTATAGATGGTTTATGGATATTGATTTCACAATTAATATAGTCGTTAAGTCTGACACGAACGATAATTTCATGGTCATTAAATGAAAAATAGTCTTTGGAACAGAAAGAGGAGTGTAATTAGCTGGAGGCGCATTGAATGTCTCATTATTTTTGAATGAAACTACTTAACAATAGTACCAAATGCAAAGCAAGATGAATGAATTCTTCGATTGCCGGAAGTAAACACATTTAGAGTGTTAATAGGGTTTAGAATGGTTTGTTTTAATTAATATAGTTAGTAGTTTATGCACAAGCGTTAATTTCATGATCTTTGTATCAAAAAGTGTGTTTGTAGACAAAAAAGGATACTTGCTAAGTAGAAATGATGGGACGGACTCTTTATTTTGTATTTCAACCAATTAATATCAATAAGAAAAGCAAATCAAGATCAGGGACTCCATTGTTTGTTGGAATTGAAAGAATTCATGGTATAGATGGTTCATGGATATTGGTTTCACAATTAATATGTTCGTTAAGTATGACACAACCGATAATTTCATGGTCATTGAATGAAAAATAGTCTTTGGAACAGAAAGAGGAGTGTAATTAGCTGGAAGCGCATTGAATGTCTCATTATTTTTGAATGAAACTACTTAACAATAGTACGAAATGCAAAGCAAGATCAATGAATTCCTCGATTGCCGGAAGTAAACACATTTAGAGTGTTAATAGGGTTTAGAATGGTTTGTTTTAATTAATATAGTTAGTAGTTTATGCACAAGCGTTAATTTCATGATCTTTGAATCAAAAAGTGTGTTTGTAGACAAAAAAGGATACTTGCTAAGTAGAAATGATGGGACGGACTCTTTATTATTTTGTATTTCAACCAATTAATATCAATAAGAAAAGCAAATCAAGATCAAGGACTCCATTGTTTGTTGGAATTGAAAGAATTCATGGTATAGATGGTTCATGGATATTGGTTTCACAATTAATATGTTCGTTAAGTATGACACAACCGATAATTTCATGGTCATTGAATGAAAAATAGTCTTTGGAACAGAAAGAGGAGTGTAATTAGCTGGAAGCGCATTGAATGTCTCATTATTTTTGAATGAAACTACTTAACAATAGTACGAAATGCAAAGCAAGATCAATGAATTCCTCGATTGCCGGAAGTAAACACATTTAGAGTGTTAATAGGGTTTAGAATGGTTTGTTTTAATTAATATAGTTAGTAGTTTATGCACAAGCGTTAATTTCATGATCTTTGTATCAAAAAGTGTGTTTGTAGACAAAAAAGGACACTTGCTAAGTAGAAATGATGGGACAGACTCTTTATTTTGTATTTCAACCAATTAATATCAATAAGAAAAGCAAATCTAGATCAGGGACTCCATTGTTTGTTGGAATTGAAAGAATTCATGGTATAGATGGTTCATGGATATTGCTTTCACAATTAATATGTTCGTTAAGCATGACACAACCGATAATTTCATGGTCATTGAATGAAAAATAGTCTTTGGAACATAAAGAGGAGTGTAATTAGCTGGAGGCGCATTGAATGTCTCATTATTTTTGAATGAAACTACTAAACAATAGTACAAAATGCAAACCAAGATGAATGAATGCTTCGATTGGTGGAAGTAAACACATTTAGAGTGTTAATAGGGTTTAGAATGGTTTGTTTTAATGAATATAATTAGTAGTTTAGGCACAAGTGTTAATTTCATGATCTTTGTATCAAAAAGTGTGTTTGTAGACCAAAAAGGATACTTGCTAAGTAGAAATGATAGGACGGACTCTTTATTTTGTCTTTCCATCAATTAATATCAATAAGAAAAGCAAATCAAGATCAGGGACTCCATTGTTTGTCGGAATTGAAAGAATTCATGGTATAGATGGTTCATGGATATTGGTTTCACAATTAATATGTTCGTTAAGTATGACACAACCGATAATTTCATGGTCATTGAATGAAAAATAGTCTTTGGAACAGAAAGAGGAGTGTAATTAGCTGGAAGCGCATTGAATGTCTCATTGTTTTTGAATGAAACTACTTAACAATAGTACGAAATGCAAAGCAAGATCAATGAATTCCTCGATTGGCAGAAGTAAACACATTTAGAGTGTTAATAGGGTTTAGAATGGTTTGTTTTAATTAATATAGTTAGTAGTTTATGCACAAGCGTTAATTTCATGATCTTTGAATCAAAAAGTGCGTTTGTAGACAAAAAAGGATACTTGCTAAGTAGAAATGATGGGACGGACTCTTTATTTTGTATTTCAACCAATTAATATCAATAAGAAAAGCAAATCAAGATCAGGGACTCCATTGTTTGTTGGAATTGAAAGAATTCATGGTATAGATGGTTCATGGATATTGGTTTCACAATTAATATGTTCGTTAAGTATGACACAACCGATAATTTCATGGTCATTGAATGAAAAATAGTCTTTGGAACAGAAAGAGGAGTGTAATTAGCTGGAAGCGCATTGAATGTCTCATTATTTTTGAATGAAACTACTAAACAATAGTACAAAATGCAAACCAAGATGAATGAATGCTTCGATTGGTGGAAGTAAACACATTTAGAGTTTTAATAGGGTTTAGAATGGTTTGTTTTTTCATGAATATAGTTAGTAGTTTAGGCACAAGTGTTAATTTCATGATCTTTGTATCAAGAAGTGTGTTTGTAGACCAAAAAGGATACTTGCTAAGTAGAAATGATAGGACGGACTCTTTATTTTGTCTTTCCATCAATTAATATCAATAAGAAAAGCAAATCAAGATCAGGGACTCCATTGTTTGTCGGAATTGAAAGAATTCATGGTATAGATGGTTCATGGATATTGGTTTCACAATTAATATGTTCGTTAAGTATGACACAACCGATAATTTCATGGTCATTGAATGAAAAATAGTCTTTGGAACAGAAAGAGGAGTGTAATTAGCTGGAGGCGCATTGAATGTCTCATTATTTTTGAATGAAACTACTAAACAATAGTACAAAATGCAAACCAAGATGAATGAATGCTTCGATTGGTGGAAGTAAACACATTTAGAGTTTTAATAGGGTTTAGAATGGTTTGTTTTCATGAATATAATTAGTAGTTTAGGCACAAGTGTTAATTTCATGATCTTTGTATCAGGAAGTGTGTTTGTAGACCAAAAAGGATACTTGCTAAGTAGAAATGATAGGACGGACTCTTTATTTTGTCTTTCCATCAATTAATATCAATAAGAAAAGCAAATCAAGATCAGGGACTCCATTGTTTGTCGGAATTGAAAGAATTCATGGTATAGATGGTTTATGGATATTGATTTCACAATTAATATGTTCGTTAAGTATGACAGAACCGATAATTTCATGGTCTTTGAATGAAAAATAGTCTTTGGAACAGAAAGAGGAGTGTAATTAGCTGGAAGCGCATTGAATGTCTCATTATTTTTCAATGAAACTACTTAACAATAGTACGAAATGCAAAGCAAGATAAATGAATTCTTCGATTGGCAGAAGTAAACACATTTAGAGTGTTAATAGGGTTTAGAATGGTTTGTTTTAATTAATATAGTTAGTAGTTTATGCACAAGCGTTAATTTCATGATCTTTGAATCAAAAAGTGCGTTTGTAGACAAAAAAGGATACTTGCTAAGTAGAAATGATGGGACGGACTCTTTATTTTGTATTTCAACCAATTAATATCAATAAGAAAAGCAAATCAAGATCAGGGACTCCATTGTTTGTTGGAATTGAAAGAATTCATGGTATAGATGGTTCATGGATATTGGTTTCACAATTAATATGTTCGTTAAGTATGACACAACCGATAATTTCATGGTCATTGAATGAAAAATAGTCTTTGGAACAGAAAGAGGAGTGTAATTAGCTGGAAGCGCATTGAATGTCTCATTATTTTTGAATGAAACTACTTAACAATAGTACGAAATGCAAAGCAAGATCAATGAATTCCTCGATTGCCGGAAGTAAACACATTTAGAGTGTTAATAGGGTTTAGAATGGTTTGTTTTAATTAATATAGTTAGTAGTTTATGCACAAGCGTTAATTTCATGATCTTTGTATCAAAAAGTGTGTTTGTAGACAAAAAAGGATGCTTGCTAAGTAGGAAATGATGGGACGGACTCTTTATTTTGTATTTCAACCAATTAATATCAATAAGAAAAGCAAATCAAGATCAGGGACTCCATTGTTTGTTGGAATTGAAAGAATTCATGGTATAGATGGTTCATGGATATTGGTTTCACAATTAATATGTTCGTTAAGTATGACACAACCGATAATTTCATGGTCATTGAATGAAAAATAGTCTTTGGAACAAAAAGAGGAGTGTAATTAGCTGGAGGGGCATTGAATGTCTCATTATTTTTGAATGAAACTACTTAACAATAGTACGAAATGCAAAGCAAGATGAATGAATTCTTCAATTGGTGGAAGTAAACACATTTACAGTGTCAATAGGGTTTAGAATGGTTTGTTTTAATTAATATAGTTAGTAGTTTAGGTACAAGTGTTAATTTCATGATCTGTGTATCAAAAAGTGTGTTTGTAGACAAAAAAGGATACCTGCAAAGTAGAAATGATGGGACGGAGTCTTTATTTTGTATTTCAACAAATTAATATCAATAAGAAAAGCAAATCAAGATCAGGGACTCCATTGTTTGTTGGAATTGAAAGAATTCATGGTATAGATGATTTATGGATATTGATTTCACAATTAATATAGTCGTTAAGTCTGACACAAACGATAATTTCATGGTCATTGAATGAAAAATAGTCTTTGGAACAGAAGGAGGAGTGTAATTAGCTGGAGGCGCATTGAATGTCTCATTATTTTTGAATGAAACTACTAAACAATAGTACAAAATGCAAACCAAGATGAATGAATGCTTCGATTGGTGGAAGTAAACACATTTAGAGTTTTAATAGGGTTTAGAATGGTTTGTTTTCATGAATATAATTAGTAGTTTAGGCACAAGTGTTAATTTCATGATCTTTGTATCAAGAAGTATGTTTGTAGACCAAAAAGGATACTTGCTAAGTAGAAATGATAGGACGGACTCTTTATTTTGTCTTTCCATCAATTAATATCAATAAGAAAAGCAAATCAAGATCAGGGACTCCATTGTTTGTCGGAATTGAAAGAATTCATGGTATAGATGGTTTATGGATATTGATTTCACAATTAATATGTTCGTTAAGTATGACAGAACCGATAATTTCATGGTCTTTGAATGAAAAATAGTCTTTGGAACAGAAAGAGGAGTGTAATTAGCTGGAAGCGCATTGAATGTCTCATTATTTTTCAATGAAACTACTTAACAATAGTACGAAATGCAAAGCAAGATAAATGAATTCTTCGATTGGCGGAAGTAAACACATTTAGAGTGTTAATAGGGTTTAGAATGGTTTGTTTTAATTAATATAGTTAGTAGTTTATGCACAAGCGTTAATTTCATGATCTTTGTATCAAAAAGTGTGTTTGTAGACAAAAAAGGATACTTGCTAAGTAGAAATGATGGGACGGACTCTTTATTTTGTATTTCAACCAATTAATATCAATAAGAAAAGCAAATCAAGATCAGGGACTCCATTGTTTGTTGGAATTGAAAGAATTCATGGTATAGATGGTTCATGGATATTGGTTTCACAATTAATATGTTCGTTAAGTATGACACAACCGATAATTTCATGGTCATTGAATGAAAAATAGTCTTTGGAATAGAAAGAGGAGTCTAATTAGCTGGAAGCGCATTGAATGTCTCATTATTTTTGAATGAAACTACTTAACAATAGTACGAAATGCAAAGCAAGATGAATGAATTCTTCGATTGCCGGAAGTAAACACATTTAGAGTGTTAATAGGGTTTAGAATGGTTTGTTTTAATTAATATAGTTAGTAGTTTATGCACAAGCGTTAATTTCATGATCTTTGTATCAAAAAGTGTGTTTGTAGACAAAAAAGGATACTTGCCAAGTAGAAATGATGGGACGGACTCTTTATTTTGTATTTCAACCAATTAATATCAATAAGAAAAGCAAATCAAGATCAGGGACTCCATTGTTTGTTGGAATTGAAAGAATTCATGGTATAGATGGTTCATGGATATTGGTTTCACAAATTAATATGTTCGTTAAGTATGACACAACCGATAATTTCATGGTCATTGAATGAAAAAATAGTCTTTGGAACAGAAAGAGGAGTGTAATTAGCTGGAAGCGCATTGAATGTCTCATTATTTTTGAATGAAACTACTTAACAATAGTACGAAATGCAAAGCAAGATCAATGAATTCCTCGATTGCCGGAAGTAAACACATTTAGAGTGTTAATAGGGTTTAGAATGGTTTGTTTTAATTAATATAGTTAGTAGTTTATGCACAAGCGTTAATTTCATGATCTTTGTATCAAAAAGTGTGTTTGTAGACAAAAAAGGACACTTGCTAAGTAGAAATGATGGGACAGACTCTTTATTTTGTATTTCAACCAATTAATATCAATAAGAAAAGCAAATCTAGATCAGGGACTCCATTGTTTGTTGGAATTGAAAGAATTCATGGTATAGATGGTTCATGGATATTGCTTTCACAATTAATATGTTCGTTAAGCATGACACAACCGATAATTTCATGGTCATTGAATGAAAAATAGTCTTTGGAACATAAAGAGGAGTGTAATTAGCTGGAGGCGCATTGAATGTGTCATTATTTTTGACTGAAACTACTTAACAATAGTACAAAATGCAAACCAAGATGAATGAATGATTCGATTGGTGGAAGTAAACACATTTAGAGTGTTAATAGGGTTTTAGAATGGTTTGTTTTAATGAATATAGTTAGTAGTTTAGGCACAAGTGTTAATTTCATGATCTTTGTTTCAAAAAGTGTGTTTGTAGACAAAAAAGGATACTTGCTAAGTAGAAATGATGGGACGGACACTTTATTTTGTATTTCAAACCAATTAATATCAATAAGAAAAGCAAATCAAGATCAGGGACTCCATTGTTTGTTGGAATTGAAATAATTCTTGGTATAGATGGTTTATGGATATTGATTTCACAATTAATATAGTCGTTAAGTCTGACACGAACGATAATTTCATGGTCATTAAATGAAAAAATAGTCTTTGGAACAGAAAGAGGAGTGTAATTAGCTGGAGGCGCATTGAATGTCTCATTATTTTTTGAATGAAAACTACTTAACAATAGTACCAAATGCAAAGCAAGATGAATGAATTCTTCGATTGCCGGAAGTAAACACATTTAGAGTGTTAATAGGGTTTAGAATGGTTTGTTTTAATTAATATAGTTAGTAGTTTATGCACAAGCGTTAATTTCATGATCTTTGTATCAAAAAGTGTGTTTGTAGACAAAAAAGGATACTTGCTAAGTAGAAATGATGGGACGGACTCTTTATTTTGTATTTCAACCAATTAATATCAATAAGAAAAGCAAATCAAGATCAGGGACTCCATTGTTTGTTGGAATTGAAAGAATTCATGGTATAGATGGTTCATGGATATTGGTTTCACAATTAATATGTTCGTTAAGTATGACACAACCGATAATTTCATGGTCATTGAATGAAAAATAGTCTTTGGAACAGAAAGAGGAGTGTAATTAGCTGGAAGCGCATTGAATGTCTCATTGTTTTTGAATGAAACTACTTAACAATAGTACGAAATGCAAAGCAAGATCAATGAATTC
Organism: Ceriops zippeliana; assembly: GCA_037897445.1. NCBI lineage: Eukaryota > Viridiplantae > Streptophyta > Magnoliopsida > Malpighiales > Rhizophoraceae > Ceriops > Ceriops zippeliana. The sequence goes on along the minus strand of JBAPLH010001827.1, from coordinate 1,966 downwards.
CTCGATTGCCGGAAGTAAACACATTTAGAGTGTTAATAGGGTTTAGAATGGTTTGTTTTAATTAATATAGTTAGTAGTTTATGCACAAGCGTTAATTTCATGATCTTTGAATCAAAAAGTGTGTTTGTAGACAAAAAAAGGATACTTGCTAAGTAGAAATGATGGGACGGACTCTTTATTTTTTGTATTTCAAACAATTAATATCAATAAGAAAAGCAAATCAAGATCAGGGACTCCATTGTTTGTTGGAATTGAAAGAATTCATGGTATAGATCGTTCATGGATATTGGTTTCACAATTAATATGTTCGTTAAGTATGACACAACCGATAATTTCATGGTCATTGAATGAAAAATAGTCTTTGGAACAGAAAGAGGAGTGTAATTAGCTGGAAGCGCATTGAATGTCTCATTATTTTTGAATGAAACTACTTAACAATAGTACGAAATGCAAAGCAAGATCAATGAATTCCTCGATTGCCGGAAGTAAACACATTTAGAGTGTTAATAGGGTTTAGAATGGTTTGTTTTAATTAATTATAGTTAGTAGTTTATGCACAAAGCGTTAATTTCATGATCTTTGAATCAAAAAGTGCGTTTTGTGTAGACAAAAAAGGATACTTGCTAAGTAGAAATGATGGGACGGACTCTTTATTTTGTATTTCAACCAATTAATATCAATAAGAAAAGCAAATCAAGATCAGGGACTCCATTGTTTGTTGGAATTGAAAGAATTCATGGTATAGATGGTTCATGGATATTGGTTTCACAATTAATATGTTCGTTAAGTATGACACAACCGATAATTTCATGGTCATTGAATGAAAAATAGTCTTTGGAACAGAAAGAGGAGTGTAATTAGCTGGAAGCGCATTGAATGTCTCATTATTTTTGAATGAAACTACTTAACAATAGTACGAAATGCAAAGCAAGATCAATGAATTCCTCGATTGCCGGAAGTAAACACATTTAGAGTGTTAATAGGGTTTAGAATGGTTTGTTTTAATTAATATAGTTAGTAGTTTATGCACAAGCGTTAATTTCATGATCTTTGAATCAAAAAGTGCGTTTGTAGACAAAAAAGGATACTTGCTAAGTAGAAATGATGGGACGGACTCTTTATTTTGTATTTCAACCAATTAATATCAATAAGAAAAGCAAATCAAGATCAGGGACTCCATTGTTTGTTGGAATTGAAAGAATTCATGGTATAGATGGTTCATGGATATTGGTTTCACAATTAATATGTTCGTTAAGTATGACACAACCGATAATTTCATGGTCATTGAATGAAAAATAGTCTTTGAAACAAAAAGAGGAGTGTAATTAGCTGGAGGGGCATTGAATGTCTCATTATTTTTGAATGAAACTACTTAACAATAGTACGAAATGCAAAGCAAGATGAATGAATTCTTCAATTGGTGGAAGTAAACACATTTACAGTGTCAATAGGGTTTAGAATGGTTTGTTTTAATTAATATAGTTAGTAGTTTAGGTACAAGTGTTAATTTTCATGATCTGTGTATCAAAAAGTGTGTTTGTAGACAAAAAAGGATACTTGCAAAGTAGAAATGATGGGACGGAGTCTTTATTTTGTATTTCAACAAATTAATATCAATAAGAAAAGCAAATCAAGATCAGGGACTCCATTGTTTTGTTGGAATTGAAAGAATTCATGGTATAGATGATTTATGGATATTGATTTCACAATTAATATAGTCGTTAAGTCTGACACAAACGATAATTTCATGGTCATTGAATGAAAAATAGTCTTTGGAACAGAAGGAGGAGTGTAATTAGCTAGAGGCGCATTGAATGTCTCATTATTTTTGAATGAAACTACTAAACAATAGTACAAAATGCAAACCAAGATGAATGAATGCTTCGATTGGGAGAAGTAAACACATTTAGAGTTTTTAAATAGGGTTTAGAATGATTTGTTTTCATGAATATAATTAGTAGTTTAG